>CM052897.1:116916631-117010788 GCA_028534135.1 Potos flavus | reverse complement strand
CCTCAACATAAGAGAAAAAACCGACCAAGCTTTGCTTTCCGTCTATTACCTGGCACATTTCAAAGAGCAGTTCACCCAGAGAAAGCTTCAAAACTTGTTACTTTTTCTTGGGGGAACTCTAAGAGATACTCTTGGATTTAATGAGGGGAAACAGAAATACTTTGATTAAATCCAAAGTATAATAGAACCCACCAGTGTTCTTGGGGCATTACCCACAGGCCGTGAATGAGGTCCACGTAGTCCCATAGATTTTTTTAAAACTTAAAAAAAATTGTAAATTCGAGCAGAACCAGAGAAAACCGCGCAAGCCCATTTTACTTAGTGATTAATGAATTATAACGTGAACACTCTTGTAACCACACCCCGGTTAAGAAAGAAGCCTTTTCTGGGCACCTGAAAGTCCCTCCCGGTGCCCCTCCCTCACACCCCTTCCACACCCTAAGAAATAACCATTATTCTGTTTTGTATGGTAATCACTTCTGTGCTTTTCTTTATAGTTTCATCACCCAAAAGGGCGTCCCTAATCACTAAAGGTTGACATCACTGTTTTTTCCCCCCCAAATTTACAGATGTCTTTTAAACCGTGTGGGGGATTTAACTTCTCCTAGAGATGACTTTCACACGAACCCACAAAACAGAAAAGCACCAGTGGACATGCTTCCAAATGGTGATGTGGTTCGCACAGCAAGATGAGGTGAAGCTAGGGGGGGCAGAATCAAGGGGGGGGACGCGGGGTGCGGGGTCGGGGGTCTCCACCGGGCCGGGGTGGAGCCGAGCTGCTTTCAGTCCTGCCCACCCGCAGCTCCCCCTGCGTGCGGTGGGTGCACAACCAAAAGCCTTCTACCGCAAGGACCCCGCAGGAAGGGGCCCCTGGGAGCCCAGCGCTCAGAAGGGACCTGTCACACCGTGACACTTGGCACTTTCAGGCTGAGACCTTTCCTGAACAACCACAGAGGCTGTCGACTGCGGGGAGAGACTTAGAAAGTGCCAGCGCTCAGACCCGAGCCGTCACCTTTCTTCCTCAAGAGAGGATTTGGAAACAGGAGGGCGAATGAGGGAACATGAGACCAAAGAGAGGGAAAACACCGGCCGGTGGGCTGGCGGCTCTGACCCACGTCCGGGGGATGGAAGGGAGGAGACGGTTTTGTAAAGGGGCAATTAGGACCAAGTTCCGCTCTTTGGGAGCCTGGGAAGTCTCGATGCTCGTTTTCTTTCCCTTAAAAAAAAGTTCCTGGCGGCCGCTGAGCGACAGGGCCCAGAAATGGGGCGGCTGCAGAAAGAGGAGGAGAAAGGAAAGTGGGAGGCCCGGCACCAGGCCTGTATTCTCTCTGTGTGGGCAGGAGGGTTTCTTTCTTTTTTTTTTTTATTTCATACATCATTAAAATGCTTCGCCATTTCCCCCCAAGTCAGCATGCCTTTTATAAAGTTAATGAGGAAGGAAAACACTCAAGAAAAATAAAATTCTGATTATTTGTAGCAAGGTGCCGTGCAAAGCCAGGGTCTAGGAGCTTTCTCCTTCGATCCCTTTTTTTGGAGGCGTGGTTCCTTCTAGAAGCTTCGTTTTTTCCAGAAGTGAGACCTTTCCAGGGTGCGATCGAAAAAAGTCAAGAGAAGGCCAGTGACTCTGAGAGCACATCCTACCTTTCTGTGGCCCTGGGCAAGGTGCTTCCCTGCTGGGTGCCTCAGTTTCCCTCTCTGTAAAATGGGATAATAATACTTAATTACTTCACCATGCTGAGGTAAGGATTAATTAGTTGATGTTTGTAAATGGCTCCGAAGCCAGAAAATGCTACAACAAAGCTAAGCATTATTATTAATAATACATTTCGACTGAGTTAATAATTGCATTTGCCATCTCAAATTTCCCTGACAGTTTCAACTGGCGAACTTACTTTTCAGCTTCGCTCATCAAAAAGAAGTAAAAAGTAGTGCCACTGGCAGAAATCGCCGTGGTCTTCTTTGCGAAGAGGAACACATATCTGACATGGATGAAAGATTCTGGGTTCCACAGGGACTCCACAGGCGATTCTGGAAAACATCAGATGTAGGGTAAGGGGCCACGACTGGTAAGCAGCTTTAAAAATGAAGAAAATGCCAGTTAAAAATGTGCCAGATGAGAAGTAAGCAGATCTGGTGGGGGGGAGGGGGTGGTTGACCACTTTCCAGAGTTGATTCAATTCCTAGGCTTTGGACCCGACCACAGACTAGTCTATCTGCCGTCTGCCTTGGGTTGTTTTTTCTCTCTGGTCCCTTTTGCCGGCCTCCACCCCTTCCTGTGCAAGGTCACTTGTGGGTGTGTTTGTGGGTGTGGGGTGTGTGTGTGTGTCTTGAAATCTCTTGTTAGATCCCTGGTCTTTCTCCTCCTCTTCTTTATGGTAACTCACAGAAGCATTTTTGCATCCGTTAACTCTGACCCCCCAAACTGAAACAAAACTGTCAGTGAGATGACATCGCAAAGCCCGTGGTACATGGCAGGGGTTCAAGAGATATTTGCTGAGCGGAGCCAGGCCTTTGAGCCTTCCTGAGTTCTTGATGTTGGACCTCCAATAGAATGACGTCACCCCGGCGCAGGCCGTGACGGGCAGCCTCCCCAAAGAGGTCTTGTGTTTGCTCGAAGGGGTCCAGACTCTCCTTCGACAGTTTTCCAAATAAAGTCCCGACCAGCCACGGCAGCATGGCCCGGGGACTGGATGCGAATGCAGACTCGCAGGCCCCAGCCCTGAGTCAGAAGCTCTCGGGGGCGGCCCTAGGAGCCGCGTCGCCCCAAGTCCTCTAGCCGATATAATGCAGATCCCAGTGTGAGAACCCCGGGTCTGCTTCGGTCCCCTCTCGATCGGGGAAAAGCTCTAGGGACAGGTTATGGCCGTGTCCCCAAGCCACGGAACATCCAACTCAAGCCAGACCCAGGGCCTTTATCTTGGAGGTAAAATTTCGCCTGGAAAAATCAGAGCGATCACCTTGCAGTGGGCCGGGAAGTGAAAAGGACCGCGTAGGCTGCCTTTTTTTTTTTTTCTTAGCATTGCCTTCTGGAACTCCTACTTTGCTTTCAGGCCCTCTTAAATCCCCCAGATCCAAGAGGCCCACCCGGTCCACTCTGGGCGGGTCCTTCCCTCTGAATTTTCCTCGAGCCCTTATAAATCATGCTACTCACTCGAACACCTCTGCGTGCCTGGCATTATGAGTTGGCTGTAATCCGATGCTGCCTTGACTTCTCAGGTCAGCTGGACATTCCACGATGACAGATACACGCCCTCCTCTTTTCGGTGTCTCAAGGCGGCTCTCACAGGGCTGATTTATGTAGCGTGTGGCCAGCGGACGTTTGCAGGTTGATCCCCCAGCTCTGTGAACATGAGGGCCGCTGTCATTTCTACACAGAGATGCTCTGGATCCGGGAGCGGGGCCTCCGAGGAAAAGAGAGGCTCAGAGGATTGTCCTCGCTCAGGCGAAGGGATTTGGGTGGCGAAACCCAACAGGTGACTGGCTGTGTGGCAAGAACTTTGTGAGGGAACTGATGAAACTTCAGTCCCCCAGCAGACTTTGAAGTGTAAACTTTTTAAAGGGCAGTGCTTACTATACGTGAGGCACTGGAATGGTTTTTAGAAATGATGTAAGTGGAGGGTGCCCAGAGGGCTCAGTCAGTGAAGCATCTGCCTTCAGCTCAGGTCATGACCCGGGGTCCTGGGATCGAGCCCCGCATCGGGCTCTCTGCTCAGCGGGGAGTCTGCTTCTCCCTCTCCCCCTGCTTGTTCGCTTTCTCTCTCTCAAATAAATACATAAAATCTTAAAAAAAAAAAAAAATAATGTATATGATCCTCATGGTTTCAGACCCGCTGAAATTTACGTGTTAATATCTCCAATTGGGTTCTACATTTGATGTGAATTATGCCGCAAGCGAGCAATCCACAAAGATCTATTGAATCCTTGCCACATGCGAAGACTTTCTGAATCTGGCTTTCTGGCAACTAGAAGTCCTTGACTTTGGGAAAGGCTGTGATTTAATTGTGAGAACCCTTGGTTTCTTTCAGTAGATTCTAAAGTTGATTTGAGTAATTCGGCTTTGAGTAATTCAACCCTAAGGGCTTGATCCTGCCCTCGGAGAAGGATAAGCGGGAACAGCAGTAACAGGACGAGCTCCTTTCCTCAGTATCCCATCAGCAGGACTCCCAGGTGCTGTACAACCTTGAACTGATAGACTGGAGATAACAGCCATTAGAATCTTCAAAGTACTCGTCAAACCCTCATTAGCCGCTCTCAGGGAGGAAGACAGACAGAAAAGGAATCTATGGCATAGGATCGTTCCCATTTTGCACACCTGCAAAATCGAGGTAGAAAAATCAGATGCTTTTCCTAACACCAGCCTCTGAAAACTGAATTTAAAACGGGGGTGGCTTGCTTTTCCATAAATTCGACAAGTCCCTGAAAGACACAACTTTTCATTGTATGTCCGGGTCTCTCAATCTTCATACCACTGACATTTTTGGGGCAGACCACTCCCAGTGCTGACAATTCCAAAACGTCCCTGGACATCGGGAAAATCGCTCCAGCTGTGAACTATACTTTTATACTAAATATAGGAAATTAGCATTTTGTAAGAAACTGCTCGTGTCATTATACTCCAGTGGGCACTGGTGCACAAACAGCGTTATCTCAGAGACGTTCAAGTGCACACAGGATGGACAGGAGAAGGTTTTAAATAGAAAAGTCTGTAGAATCTCTACTAGTTGTGCTTCGATTTAGGACTGACTGAAAAATCATACGCCCGTGACTCCCCTTTGGCAACTGGTTTCAGAGTCTTTGAGACACACGAGACGTCATGAACGTTTGTCCTACGGGCATCACGCACCCCCCCACACCGCCTGCCCCCCCAAACACCAGCTCGGTTTGGAACCTTGTGTTCCAAGAAGGCTGAGCATCCTGGAGGGGTGCGAGCAGCTTGCTCCCTTCATCTCGGATAGGACCCATAGCCAAAACTCATCTCAGGATAGTGGAGATGCAGAAATAAGCACCTGGGAGTGTGTGGGGGCGGGGTGGCCTGGGGCGGGAGCCATTAATAGCCAGAGGTGCAGGGTAAGAGGTTATTGCCGCAACAGTGGATGGGCTGGGGGAATTATCTAGCTCTTGGATGGGGGCGCTGAAGGGGACATGGGTTGGTGAACGACTTCAGTTGAGCGTGTAAACTGAGGGAAGGCAGCTAGCTCTAACCCGCCGCTTAGCACAATGTGGCATCCTCCTGGCGAGCATCTGTCCGCAGGTGAGAGGCTGCTTGGAGAAGCAGGGGGCTTTCCTCTGAAGTTAGGAAGGACCAGGGTCTCCCCCAGGGTCGGGGTCCTGCGGGGAATATTTCTACCCAGGTGACTTTCCCTCCTCTCACTTTTCTGTGCCTTCTGAGATCAGATCTAGGCTAAACCCTCTCAGCAGGCCCCGGTCCCCAGTTCAAGGTAACTTGCTGCCGGCGGCTGGTTTCTGTGGCGTGCATGGGGTCTTGGGCATCCAGCAACTTGACCTCTCACCTTGGGTTTGTCCCCTTCTTTGACTTTGCGCAGAGGAAAGGAAGAGTGGCCCTTGTCGGCTCTTTCCTCTCCTGGAGAGAAGACGTGAGAGGAGTCTATGACACTGGAATCACAGATGGTGTGTTCTTCTGGGGCACAGCTGGGTTTGGGGTGGGGATGGGGGGAATCCAGGGTGAGGAGGACGACATTTCTCAGCAGAGAGCCTGTTGCTGGTGCTAAAAGTGATCCCTGATCTGAGTGCTCCAAGCACTTAGTGAAAGGACCACACATTTCCAGTTTTGCATCATATCTGGGCTCTGCAGTGAAAAGAAGGTAGGAATCCCACCAGAAAACAAACAAACAAACAAACAAAACCAGTGTGATGCAGATACGCTTGACCCACAATGGGCTGTTCATGGGTCAAGTGAATAGCCTGGTACAGCCTGGTGCATTTTGACATGTGTGTGAAGCCATGAAACAGTCACCGCACTCAAAATAGTGAACGTACTCCCTCAAGTTTCCTAATGTCCCTTTGAAGTCCTCCTTCCTCCCGCCCCCATCCTTAGGCAACCATGATCGACTTCCGGTCGCCGTAGATTACCTTGCAATTTCTGCAGTTTGATGTAAATGGAATCATACAGCATTCTTTCACTCAGCATAATGATCTTGAGAAGCTAAAGAAGACATAGAATTCTTCTACCAGCCCCGAACCAACCTTTTGGCTTAGATTAGAGGCAGATTTGAAGAAGAGTCAAATAATTGGACATACGTTTCCTTGCTTGAGACTTGGAAATTGATCAAATTGGATTATGCGGGCCCTGGTCCACATATTGGCTAACTGACATCCCCCCACTGCCCCCCACCCCCCGCTCCCCAGTTCCATACAGAGCATTAGAACCCTGACACCGGAGGAAGAAAGTCAAATAGCAGGTAAAATAGAAGCAGGTTTTCCCAAGCGATACCCTTTGGAGCTGTTCACATTCCCAAGGAAGCAGATAATCCCAAAACCTTGATTTGTCTTCCTATTCTATCCATCTGGCCTCAACGGGAACTGATAGGACCATTGTACCTTGTTGATTTCGAGCTAGGTTTGACTAAAACTCAGCATCGTAGGTGGTTGCCTGAGGGCACGAGGACAGGGTCTGAATGCAAAACCCTGGATCACCGCTCCCTGGCCAGCCCTTGGAGCAGAGACACCCGCCAGACACACAGGCCGAGCAAGGTCAGCTTGGATGAGTGAGCGGAGCGGGAGCAGGGCTGAGGGCTTCACAGGCTGCAAATGGAAGACGATTCTTTGTCCTTCCTTTTCATGCATAGAGACAAGATAGGGGACTCCACTCTAGTTCTGTGTTTTTCAAGGAAAAGAAGAAATAGAATTCTTCTGCCAACCCTGAACCAACATTTCGGCTTAGATCTTGATTCTGAGTGGCAGAGAGACCAGATTATAGATAAAGAGGAGACGTTTCTGTTACCTTGCAGGGCAGGAAATGGGTTTCTGGTCCTGGGATTCCTCTTCTGAGTGTGTGGGCGTCATCGTTTCCTGTCTCTTTTTTCTTTTTTTTCTTTCAGCCCTTACATTTAGAAAATAGACTTAATGCCCTGAATTTGTGTTGTTACTCTGGTCAGTTTTGATACCTAAGTCAAAATGAGACTTTATGGGCTGGGTCTCGGAAGGAGCGTTTTTGAATCTGCTCGTTTTAGCATACGGCAAGTATATGATGCAAAACGTTCTCTCCCCGGAGGAGGTTAGCACTGTCAGGGCGTACAATGTAGGGGACAGTTCTAACTGACAGCTAAAGTCACACACATTTTGACAGCTGTGGGTTTTTTTTTTTGTTTTTTTTTGCTAATTCCACAAAGGGAGACAAATGATAGCAATCAAGCAATCATCTTATGAGTACTTAATATCACCTTCATTTTTCATTCTAATCAAGGAACATTGGATTACAGCCTTTGAAAATACCCCCTTTTTTTGTGGGCATTATTTTGATCTGACTTCTTCTTTTTTTTTTTTAAGAGTACAACAATTCTTACTACGTTTTCAGTGCAAGGATGTGAGTTGGGAGACTGATCTAGTACTATGGTTCCCATCAGTGATGTGGACAGCTTGTTAAAACACCGATCGCCCACCCCAATGACTTCTGATTTAGGGGACCATCCTTTGAGATGTCTAATGTATAGACAGTCAATCTGGGCGTTAGGGGTTCCAGGTTCTAGAATCCTACATTGCGCAATTTGAATACTTGATTCTTTGGAGACTGTTGAGTCCAGGGGTCAGCAAGCGAACTTTTTCCCATGTAGAGCCAGAGAGTAAATATTATGAGCTCTGTGGGCCATATGGCTTCGGTCACAGCCACTCGACTCCACCATTGCTGTGGGGATGTAGGGAAAGACAGAAGCAAACCAATGAGCATGGCAGTGTTCTAATAAAACTTTATTTACACAGACGGGCAGCAAGCCAGATTTGGCCCATGCCGTTTGCCACCCATGGGCTAGTCTACATGCCACCTATTAAAAAAAAGAAAGCGTGCTAATTATCTATATTCGTTTGGTAGGGCTGACATAGAAAATTACCAAAGACGGAGAGCTTAAACCACAGAGATCTATTCCTCACAGTTCCGGAGGCTGAAAGTCCAGGATTATAGTGTCAGCAGGTGTGGTTTTCCCTGAGGCCTGTCTCCGTGGCTGGAAGATGGCTGCCATCTCCCTGTGTCCTCACATAGTCTTTCCTCCATGTGTGTGTCTCTGTGGCCTCTCTTTCTCTTCTTGCAAGGACACCACACTGCAATAGGACTTACCCTCATGGCCTCATTTTAACTTAATTACCTCTTTAAAGGCCCTGTCTCCAAATACAGTCACACTCTGTGGTCCTGGGGGTTGAGGGTGTGAGCATACGAATTCTGAGGGACATGATGCCCTCCGTAACATTATCTATTGCTATATAACAAATTATCCCCAAACAATAAACTTGTGTTATCTCACTGTCTTTGTGGGTCATCGATCCAGGAGCAGCATGATGAGTGCTTTCCTCTCAAGAGTTTACAGTAAAGCCGCCATTGGGGAACAGCCTCACCAAAAGGCTCCACTGAGGAAGGAGCCAAGTTTCCTCACTTGGTTCTTGGAAGGATTCTTGTTCCTTGTGGGAGGTTGGACTGAGAATCACGGTTCCCTGCTGGTTGTGGAAGCCCCTCTCATTTCCCAACATCCTGGGCCTCCTCACAGAGCAGTTCAGATTATGATAGCTGCTTCCCAAAGGGCGAGCAAGAGAGGACACAGAACCTAATCTCGGGAGCGGCATTCCGTCATTTTTGCCCTATACTAGTTGGTCGAAGCAGCTACCAGAAGTCCAGTCTCACTCAGTGGGAGGGGATTGCACAGGGATGTGAAAATCATTAGGGAACACGGGGTGCATCTTAGAGGCTGCTTTCCAGAGAAAGCCAGACACCTGCTCTCTGATGTTACCCTGGTCTTAAAATTCCAAAATGGTGGGCGCCTGGGTGGCTCAGTGGGTTAAAGCCTCTGCCTTCGGCTCAGGGTCTTGGGATCGAGCCCCGCATCGGGCTCTCCACTCGGTGGAGAGCCTGCTTCCCCCTCTCTTTCTGCCTGCCTCTCTGCCTACTTGTGATCTCTCTCTGTCAAATAAATAAATAAAATCTTAAAAAAAAAAATTCCAAAATGGTATCCCTTTTCCGTTCTTTCCAACCCTGTGCCATCTTGTTTTCCTCTTTATTGGTCTTTTTTTGGCTCTTCTGTTTAAGTTTAGAGAATTCAATCGTATTCTCAGTATCTGAAGAGCCCATGGAAAAGAGCGAACATTTTGGGTAGTTCTGAAGTCTTGGCGATTATGGATTTGTGGCTTTCACCAATGTGGTTATGAATTTGAATAAAATTTAACATTTACATAGCTCCGTAAGTAAGATCATTAGCTAGATCAACTATTTTTAAGAGAAGGCCTTATTTACATATAAATAATGTACTTGTTAGTTACATATATATAACTTATTAAAGTGGATTCCTTGATCTCTAGTTAGCAAACCTGCTTAATCTTGCAGCAAACCCAGGATTTTTCTTAAAGAAAAAAAAAGTTGATTTCTTTAAAAATTCTGGAAATCAGTCTTTTTGCGAACATGGTAGAACTTTTTGTTATTTAGACGAGATTGGCATGATTTTTTTTTTTTTTAAAGATTTTATTTATTTATTTGTCAGAGAGAGAGCACAAGTAGGCAGAGAGGCAGGCAGAGGCAGAGGGAGAAGCAGGCTCCCCGCTGAGCAAGGAGTCCGATGTGGGACTCGATCCCAGGACCCTGGAATCATGACCTGAGCCGAAGGCAGCCACTCAACCAACTGAGCCACCCAGGCGTCCCGAGATTGGCATGATTTGATGTCAGGTTTTTATTTTTTATTTATTTTTTAAAAGATTTTATTTATTTGAGAGAGAGCAAGCGAGCACGAGTAGGGGGAGGGGCAGAGGAAGAAGGACACTCCTCACTGAGCAGGGAGCCCGATGTGGGGCTCTATCCCGGGACTCTGGAATCATGACCTGAGCTGAAGGCAGATGCTTAACCGACTGAACCACCCAGGCACACCATGACTATAAGGTTTTTACAAATAGGAACTATAGGGCACCTGGGTAGCTCAGTCAGTTAAGTGTCCAACTCTTGGTTTAGCCTCAGGTTGTGATCTCGTAGGTCATGAAATCGAGCCCAGCATTGGACTCTGAACTCAGTGGGGAGTCTGCTTGGGATTCTCTCTCTCCCTTTGCTTCCACCCCATCCTACTCACGCTCTCTTTCCAACTCTCTCTAAAATAAATAAATACAATCTTTAAAAAAATATGAGAACTATAGAAGCAAATATTTTTGGTTTTGCTCTTGCTACTTTCTTGGTGGAAGCGATCTCTAGTCCGTGAATATGCTTGGTTCTGGAGGTGACCACTGAAGGTGTATTTGTAGTCACTTCATTCACAACAACCTTCAGCTGATTTCTTGAATTATCTGGGCAAGCCTCTTTCCTTCTTCCTTTCATCCTTTCTCTTTCTTTCTTTTCTTTCTTTCTTTCTTTCTTTCTTTCTTTCTTTCTTTCTTTCTTTCTTTCTTTCTTTCTTTCTTCTTTCTTTCTTTCTTTCTTTCTTTCTTTCTTTCTTTCTTTCTTTCTTTCTTTCTTTCTTTCTCCTTTCCTTCCTTCCTTCACAATTGGCAAGCTAATAACCAATTTTGCTTATTAGTTTAGAGAACTAGTTCTCAACTAGGGGTGATTTTGTGTTCTGGAGTCATTTGGAAATCTCTGGAGACTTTTTTTTTTTACATTTGTGATAGGAGTAGGTGTTGCAACTGACATCTAGGGAGTGGAAGACAGAGATTTACACGGCAATTCTGTACAACAAAAAATTATCCTGCCCAAAATGTCAATCAGGCTGAGGTTGAGAAATCCTGGTTTAGGGAAGTAGACCCCCAAAGTGTCTTCAACTGCACAAAAATTGGGCTCAAATGCCGGCTAAGCTGGGTCAATAATGTCTTTATAGCAGAATATTCCAGAGCCTTTAAAATGTTCACATGCATATTATCTCTCTCAGGGATAAGATCTAGGAGGCAACGTTTTCAATCATATGGAACATTTTTTTCTGTTTTTTTGTTTTGTTTTGTTTTTCTGAGCACCAAGTATTCCTTAAATCAGAACCTTCTTTGAGAAGGCTAGCTTAGTGCATCTATAATAAATGAGTTACACTCTTAGATAAGGGAAACTCAGAATCCAAAATTTGCTAGTACTACGGGAAAAGTGATTACATTCCCGTTGCAGCCCCTGACTCCCACCAAATATGTGATAGAGCAATGATTATGAGAGGAAAGCATGCCGACTGTTAAGATTTTGGAAAACAGATAGAAAAAAGTAGATAAGCCATTATCACAACACTCAAGGACAATCAGGGAACATTTTAGTGTATCTACTGTCAGTGTTTTTTTCTCTGTGTGGTGGAGTGTATTCCAGAAATGGGTATCGCAATGCATATCCCATCCTACATGCTCTTTTTGCAAGGTAACATTGATACCCTTCTATTGGGAAATCTTTCGCTCTCTCCTCTTGAGTCTGGGCAGGCTTGGTGGGAGTGATGCTGTGTGCTTTCAAAGTTAGGTTAGAGAATGCAATTCAGCTACTTCCTGGCTTTCTCGATCTTGCTGGTGGGATGCTTGCCCTTCAATCCAGCCACCGTGCTGTGAGGGAGCCCAAACTATCCTTTCCAGAAAGACCAAAAGAAGAGACCCACATGGGGAGGAACCAAGACTTCTAGTCAATAGTCAGCATCAACCACCAGTCATGTGATTGAGCAAAACTTCAGATGATTCTGGGTCTAGGCTTCAAGTTGTCCCAGTCAACATTGAGTGGAGGGGAAAGGAGCTGTCCCCACCGACCTGGGACCACATTACAGATTAATGGACAAAATAAATGTCGTGCTGTGTTAAGCTACTAAGTTTTAGGGAAGTTTGTTACACTGCATTAGATAATGCATTGCACACACATTTTAGAGTTTTTATATAGCTGGGATCATATAGCTCTTTTTCGTGTCACAATTTATTTTGAAGAGTTTTTCATGATATTAACTGTCTTTTAAATCTTGGTTTTTAATCATAACGTCACTTTTCTTTTCATTTATATCAGCTCTTGTTACCAAATATCTAATGAGGGTTTATGATGTAATGTCAGGTGTAATCTTGAATCTTAATGAAATTGATCAGTATCTTTGAAATTGGCAGTATCTTTTCTCTTTATTTGCTTCCAGGTGTCTCTTGAAAACTTGGACAGTCCTGTGCACTGTACTATTGGCAGTCCAGGAGCTGGTCGACTTCTACTTGTTTTATTTTCAGTTTGGCCAAACTCCCATGGTTCTTTGGGCTTTAGCGCTTTACTCCTGGAAATGTAAATCAGCTCTAATATTTTATTTGGAGTTGGTTAATTGACACAGACTCTTTCTCTCTCTCGCTCCGTCTCCCTTTCTCCAGCGGTCATTTAAGGGAAGACTTATTTCGAGCCAGGAGATGAAAAGTCATATGCACTCATGAAACTCTTGATAAGAGATAATAGTGTTGTTAGTAGTCGGCAAAGGTGAATTTTAAAGCATCCGGAAAAAAAGAGAGAATTTACTTCTCTTGGTTTGAGACATTCTATTTCTTTCATAATAAGGCCATCAACTTTCAAATCAATGAGGTGTGGTCTGTTGTTATCACTCAACAGAGTGAATGCCAACAACTCTCCTTCCTTTTCGTAAATAGTGCAACCTTCAGGGAGGTGCTGTGCTCCGTATCTGTGACCCATTCACATGAGCGTTCCCCTTACTCATGTCGTTGTGAAGATCTATGTAGAGCCACTCATTGGGCATACAAGGCTTTGATTGTCTATTGCCAGGTGTTGCTATACATTATGGAGAAAAATGAATCTACACGACACTTGTCTTTACAGAGTTCAAGCTTTGTAGAAGACCATGTTTCTGTCAGTGTTCTTGTGTATTTCCCACAGTACGACCATTGCCTGATCTCTACAGATTGTTCTGGTATCCCCAATTTCTTTCAGGGGACTTTGGTTTTCCATGTGCAATGTATCTGTTGATAAAAGAGCAACCCAGTTATTAACTCATCCTGAATTTTAGATCATTCAAGTGCCAGTTACTAATATCGCCTTCAGGATGGTATTTTTATCTAATAGTCCCCTTCAGAGTTCAATAGAATTAAAAGAATAAGAAAATCTAGACTACAGTTCTGGCTTCATCATTTCCTAACTGCGCCATTTTGGGCAAGTTACTTTGGCCTGTGATGCTTTACTTGCATAATGAGGCTGCTTGAAGAAACATTTATAGCTCAAGATTTTGTTTCCAGGTCTGATATCTGAAAAGCAAATCCACAGGATTGGATTAAGCAGTGCTAGAATAGTGGACGAATAGGGTATATGTAATACTTCCTGCTGCAAAATCAACCTGCTACCAAGGATGGTCTCTAGTCATTTGATATGTCACCTATTATTTCACATGAGGACCATTTTCTGCTGGGCCTTGAACTGTGTGAGAGTTGGCACCATATGTGGCAGGGGAAGGATTTATTGACCACAGACTACAAAGCGATTAGTCAGAGAGAGATGTAACGTAGTTCTTAAGCAGGTTGCAGTGTACTAGGGAAGGCGTGTGCGATCGCCAATTCTGATATAAATTATTCTTAGTTCACAGTTGTTAAGATGAAAAAATAATTTATTGTTATTCCACCATAGATACCTGGCATAAGAGTAATCAGTGATTACTTCAGTATCAGTACTCCATATCTTTACTAGTTCTCTCATGTCTCTTCACTGATCTGTAATGGCTTTGACTTTGGAATACAACCCCTAGCTATCCTTTGTGAGAATACTTTAGGTATGATCTACAGAGTGATGGTCCGAAGAAGGCAGTTTAGGGAAAGCCATTCCACTTTGCTTTGATAGCCCTTAATAGACACCTTTGCGTGGCATCTCTCACATTGTTCTTCTAATTCTCTGTTGGCTCGTCTATCTTGTGTACCAGGCTCTGGACTTCTCTGGCTAGGAATAAGGGCTTACTCATTTTTGTGTTCTTAGAGGAGTTTAGTATTTAATAAGTACTCAGCCGTGTATATTCGTTAAATGAATTAACAAACATCAGTATTGCAATGACTCATTTTAAACTATCTGTTGAAAAACAAAGTGTAACTTTAACAAGTATTTGTTGTATACCTCCTGTATTTATGACACTGCTGCCAATCTATAACTTGTAGTTAACGATTATGGTGTGTAATTTTATCTGAAGTCACTGTCACCACATCATCTGTACCTATAAAGCAAATGAAAATCATGATTATTTGCTCCCTACTTTAAAAGAGGTCAAATGCCCGCGCAGATTAAATGTATGTGATGCAACTTCCTTACAGTGGTGTGCTCCTTTCTTCCAAAGCCAGCTTCCTTTTTTGAAAGCTGGGAGTGCCCGTGATTTATGTTCTGCTCCCTTCCCTGGTCTATGTGGGACATCAAGTAATGAAGTAGGTCAGTAGCTCTTTGAGGCACTGACATTTTCTTGATTTCAAAAGAGAAGATTGGGTGGAACTTGGTGGGGGGAAATCTGTTATTTTTCAGGTATTTAAGAAATCCACTTTTTTTTTTTTTTTTTTAATTGCAGCACTAAGGTATTGTAAAAGATTTTGGAAACATATGTCGGGAGCTAGCATCTTTGGCATTTAAGAAATCTACTTAAATGGTATGACGATACATCAAGAATGGTAGCAGGCAGGCAGAGTAAGGCTGAACCTAGTATATTTAATTTGTTCACTAGTCATGTTTCTGTTATTTTCTCTGTAACTTTATGAAACGGAGAGGGATAGTTATAAACACTCTTATAGGGAAAGATGCTACAAGAAGTAAAAAAAATTGTGTCGGTATGGGGCTTTTTACCGATGAGGATTAATTTTATGTGTCAGTTTGGCTAGGGTACAAGGTGCCCAGATATTTGATATTTGATATTTGATCGAGCATTGTTCTGGGTGTTTCAGTGAGGGTGTTTTAAGAGAGATGAACATTTAAATTGGTGAACTTTGAGTAAAGCAGATTGCTCTCCATAATGTGAGTGGGTCTTACCTAATCAGCTGAAGACAAAAAGGCTGACCTTCTCAAAATACGAGAGAATTCTTCAGCAGACAGCCAACTTTACCTACAATACCAACTCTTCCTGGTTCTAGAGCAGACGGCCTTTGGACTCAAACTGGCAGATTGGCTTTCCTCGGTCTCCATCCTTCTGGGCCACCCTGAAAATTTGGACTTGCTAGCCTTCGTAATAGTGTGAGTCAATTCCTGATTTCATATATATACATGTATTTCCGATTGGTTGTGGTCCTCTGGAGAACCCTGACTAATACTTTACCTTGTCTGTTTTCAACACTCAATGTTTCCGTGAGTTCTAATACATATTACATGAAAAACAGAAAGCCAATAAGAATATAGGAAATAACAGGGAGAGTAAGGAGATTCTGTCTATAAGGTGGACTGGAGGTTAGTGTAGTGTAAAAAAGGATCCTAATATATCCAGAAAGTATACCTTACAAAAAACAGACAGCATCAACCAAACCTAATGTCATTCGGCCATTTTCTCCCTTTTGTTACTTTGTTGAGTTTAAAAATCCCTGACCGAGACCATCTCCACCATAAAAGACTTAACTACATTCCTATCTGTCCTGCTGTGTAAATGGTTTAGGAGCCCATTTTCAGCTCATACAATACACCAACTACCTGTCTGCTTTGTCTTAGTGTCCCCATGTGCCCTGAAACATGGCGCTCGTCACTCCAAGGGAAACCAATAAATGTGTGTTAAATAGATGAATAACAAATGTAGGTTTTGACTTTACCCAGTCATCTTCCAACCTGAAAGAAAATCCTGTCAATAATCCTGTTACGCTCACAGCCAAGATGGTACTGTTGTCCACTGACATGAGATGAAAGCCAGTTGGAGAACTTAAAATAAATTGCGGTCGCCATTAATTGGCTCTTCATGAAGTAACTAATGGGAAGCTCTTCAGGATTGGTAAAGGTTTCGAATGATTCTTTTAAGAACTTAGTGTAAAGGGTTGTTTTCCTGACCTCGGAAGCCTCATTCCATCAACGTTGCACTGAGTTTCACTGAGTTTCAGGATGGTTCTGGCCCTGGGGAGACTCATTGATGGGAGATGGAGGGGAGAGACAGATGAAGAAGCCGACATGGTAGAGCGGGGCTGTGTTTGCAAAGCAGATTTGTCCTTCCCTAAAGCTGTTAATTACATCATGCTTTTTGCTGTTTTACTCTCACTTTTCATTGTCTGTTGGTTGTACTGCTTCCTATTGTAGCGTGGTCATTTGCTCACAACTTAAAAAGATATAGAGAAGGAGAGAAAAAGAGAGAGAAAGAGAGAGAGAAAAAGAGGAAAAGGAGAGAGAGAGAGAGCAGCGGTCGCAGAGGAAGCTCATTCTCATCAACTTGCCATTTCTCATGCCCCAGAGGAGGAGTTTGCCAAATATTCTGACACGGAGTCACATTCAATAGTAATAATTTCCACCTGCTGTCATGCAGTCTCAGTTCTGCATACAGGTGGTGGTTTTATTTTTTTCCATCCAAGACTCTTCGGGCACCCTAGAGACATTAATTAGGCCCTGGATCTCTTTGAAGTTGATCTTATACCCATACACGCATGATGAAATGCAGAAGAGGAGAGGTTAATTGAGTAAGACCAAGACCACACAGAGATTCCATGAGAGAGCTGGGAAGGCGATGGCTTCCCGGTCTGGGGCAAAAACAAGGAAACACCGAGAAGAGACGCCTGCTTGCCAGGTGCTTTCAGTTCCCCTGAAATTTCCATCCCCATTTCATTTAAAAAGTCAGCTACCCGCTTCCCTTGTTCCCTCCACATCCTACACCAGGGAAGCCTCGAGAACTACAGAGTAATTACCCTCCGTTTCAGGGTGTGTTACCCTGCAGCTTAGAGAGCCCGAAGGTTCTCTGGGAATGTTTGTAATGGGTGCACCTGACTCTGTTCCCCGTGTTAAGATATGTTCTTGTTCAGATTGCTTGCTTGCTTTCTTCCTTCCTTCCTCTCCTCCTTTCCTTCCTTCTTTCCTTTTGAATGGTAATCTTCCAGTTATCTCCCCATGATGAAATCCAGGTAGGAGAATATAAAGTTTACTAAAATTACTCAAGGCAAGGGTTTCACTTTCCTCCCACTTAAATTGTGCAGAGATTAGTCACTCTGAGGATGCAAAAACAGTAGGTCTCTGGGTGAAGAAAAGAAAGGAATGGAGGGTTGAGTCAGCGAGCACGAGGAAAGGGACTCTCAATAAAAGTAAATATCTTTTGTATTCTTGAGTTTCTATTACACTCTGCAGTGATGTCTCTTCCCTCCAAACCATCCTGGCAGGGTCACCGAGGGAGGGACTTGGGAAGGAGCCCTGTGCCTCGGCCTGCGGGTCCCCCCACGCAGCTCCTGGTGGGAGGGAGGGTTTTTTTGTTTTTTTTTTGTTGTGGACCCTTTTGTTTTGTACCCTTAAGCAGAAACCAAGCAAGTGAGGCTGCCTAAGACAGGGAGGACTGCCCACAAAAGACAGGAACCTCGGTGAGCATTTGTTGGAAGAGTCACCATTCAAAGCCACGGTTTTGTGCGCGCTCGCAAGGGAGCGGTATGGTTTTGTACGCAGGGGAGCGTCAGACTCTAGGTCGCTCTGGGACGTTGCAGGGGAGCGCAGCTGGAGCCCCACGGTGGGGCAATGAAAAAAATCCAAGCGGCAGCACCTCGCTTTTAGAGCGAGGGAAGGTTTCCGTGAATAAATAACATGAAGGAAAAATGGAAGAAAGCAGACCAGACTGAGCACAAAGACACAAAAGAACTAATTCTTTTTTAATGGAGCCGGAGCGAAAAACGTGCCATCCACACATGAAAAGCTCTCCTTCTCGGAGAAAAGCCCTCAGTGATCCAGGCACCAGCTTTCCTGGCAAGGACACAGCTAATACTTATTTGCAGACTGATTTGGAGGAGAGGAGCCAGCAGAGACCCTAAAACACACCAGGTTTAGAGCTGGTGGATCGCGTGGCGCTCCTCTGCCCCAAGCCGCCCCATCCCTCCTCCTGGGAGTTGGGAGCTGCCCCCAGCCTCCCGGGTGCCCCACGCCCCGCATCCTTCTGTGCACACAAAGAAAGGCAGGAGCTGCCGCCCGCAGCCACCCGACTGCACAGCTGCTTCGGGGAGGACAGAATGCCATTTTGGCTGGAGCCGGAGGAAGTTGCTGCCAATTTCCTCAAAGTTTGCCCTCTCTTTCAAAATTCCGAATAACAGCACACAAACAATCTCAGGTCCTCCTGGCTGCGTTCCCTTTCTGGAGTAATTAGTTGAAACGCACATTATGTTCTCACCTCGGCCCGAGTTTCCACGGTGTCGCTGCTGCTTCCCCGGAACAGAACCTGCCGTGGGCTGCTTGCAAGGGACCAGGTGCCTTGTTCCCCAGGGCGGGCGCGGGGCATTCTCGGGGAGCTCGTGGAGGAGGGGAACGGCCGTCGGCTTCCCGTTGGGACCTGGCCCACTTTTCTCTGGACGTGCTCCCAGTGGGTTGTAAAATAAGAGAAATGTTGCTTCCTCTCCCTTCAGAGGGATGGCTGGAGGCGTCAGGGCTGGGGGTAGGTAAGGAGAAAGGACAGGCGAATGTGACAGTCTGAAAAGTCCCACAGAGGGATTTGGAGTTAATCAAATAAACAGTAGGAAGCTATTAGGATTTTGAAACAGCAAGATGTGGGGAAGCACAATTAGGTGAGAGGGTGGGGGGCGTGGGGGGGTCCGTAAGCTGGGACCAGGGACAAGGTGGCCAGCTATATGACATTCCAGGTACGTGGTCACAAGGGCTGGATTTTGGCTCTGGGTCTGGCCATGGAAGAGGAAGAGGAGTTAGCCGAGTTGGGTCCAGCGGTAGAGTGTTCTCAAAGTTTGGTCCTTTGGCCCTACCCCAGGCTGCTGAGTCAGAAACTCGAGGGTGGGGCCCAGCCATCTGTGTTTTAACAAGCCTTCCTGATGGTTCCAATGCAAGCTAAAGTTTGAGAATCACTGCTGTGTAAGCTGGGCAGATCATATACACGGGGGTTGGGAGAACGTGGGCTCTACTCATTCTGAATAATGGTTAAATGGCATTAAATAAAACATGTCTTAATCTTCAGGGATCTAAGTCTCTCTCTCTTTCTCTCTCTCTTTTCAGAGAGGGAGAGAGATGGAAGGGAGGGGTAGAGGGAAAGGGGGAGAGAGCATTGTAAGCAGGCATGGGGCTCAATCTTATAACCCCGAGACCATGACCTGAGCCGAAATCAAGAGCCGGACACTTTAACAACTGAGCCACCCAGGCACTCCAGGGATCTGAATCTCTTATCTCTAAAATGTAGTGCATCAGCCAGGAGTTGTGTTTGGCTACATATAAAAGAAGCCCCAAATAACAGCAGGTTAAACACCAAAGGCATTACTCTTTCACTTAAAAGGAGCCTGGAGTTATGTCATCCAGGGCTGGAATGGCAGCTTTTCAGAGTCGTGGGGACACAGGCCCATCTCTCTTTTGCTCTGCTGTCTTCAGTACTAGCGTATGAGTTTCCGGTAGCTGCTATAACAAATGACTGCAAACCCAGGAGCTTAAAACAGCACAGATTTATTTATCTTGTGGTTCTGGAGGTCAGGATTTCAAAATCTCCCTGGGCTATGATCAGGGGGTCGGGCTGCATTCCTTTGGGACACTCTAAGGGGAACTCTTTCCTTGCCTTTTGCAGGAAAGGCTGCTCACATTCTTTGGCTCATGGCCCCCTGCTCTATCCTTCAAAGCCAGCAGCGTCATCCTTGCTCAGCCATTTCTCAGCTTTTCTTCTGTTTCCCACTTCTCCTTTCAAGGATTCTTGTGATTATTTGGGACTCGCCTGGGTAATTCATGATAATCTCCCTCCTTGGAGGTCAGTCGATTGGTAATATTTATCGCCTCTGCAACCCTGATTCCCCTTTGCCACGACACATCATTTATTTATAGTTCCAAAGATTTGGACATGGACATCTTTGTCAAGGGCATTATTTTGCCTTTCATCCTCGAGTTCTGCTCATGGTCCTAAATCACCACTATAATTTCTGCTGTTGGGTCAAATTTCTAGGCAGCAGGAAAGAGGAAGCGGGAAGGACAGAAGAGATGCTTGCCAACTGACCTAGCTTCCACGGAACTTCACTGCCAACTTCTTCTTAGCCAGAACTTAGTCATATGGCCACACCCACCTTCCAGGGAGGCTGGGAAATGTGGTCTTGTTTACCTAGCGGTGAAGTGCCCCACTAAAATTAAGATTTTGTTTCTACGGAAGAAGGGGGAATAACTACTGAGTAGGTAACTAGCAGCTTCTGCCATACAGAGGCAGAGGGAGGGAGGGTCTTGATTTTCTCCTAAGTTTCTTCCTCCTCTGATGATCGCAGGACGCTCTAGAGCTTATTATTGATTGATTGATTGATTGATTTGTTTATTTATTTATTGATTTATTTGAGAGGGTGTGCACAATTGGAGGGAGGGACAGAGGGACAAGGAGAGGGACAAGCAGACTCCTTGTCAAGCTCAGAGTCCAGTGAGGGGCCCAATCCCAGGACCCTGAGATCATGACCTGAGCCGAAGTCAGATGCTCCACTGACTGAGCCCCCCAGGCACCCCAGGAATGACCGTTTTAAGTTGAGAAATGAGACACTAGAGTAGAAGAGAGAAGGAAGTTCTTTTTTGACGTTTATTTTCTTTTTTTCAGGGGCAATTGCATTCATTTACATATTATTGAGCATCTTTAAGGAACCAGACACATTACATATCTTTGTCCTTACATATGTGCCATGCAAAAAGGAACTTTACGGTGGCTCATTCCTCTTTTAGCTCTACAGAAAAACATTTTCATTGTTGAGCAAGTAAATTGCCATTTTTGATTGCAACTAAAGATGGGGACTGGAGATTTACCCTAGGGAATGTGTCACCTCTCCTTTCCAGAGGTACAGCTGCTTTTGTAATAGTGCCCTACCTCTCGTCCAGATAACATGCAGGTGACTCATATGATATCTTTCAACAACCATCTGCTCAAGGATAGAGACCCTGTCTTGTTCAACGGTGTTCAGTATATGCCTATGCTTAGGGGATAGGCAGGTTTGCAATACTTTTCTTTAAGAGAATGAATAAATAAATGTTGTATGACAACCCACCGATCTATTACCTTTATGTGGCTTTGATTTTTAACAAGCTATTCTACGAGCCTTACTTAAACATTTTAAAGCATTCTCTACCGATTTGGTGAAGAATCTACAGGATTTGAGTCAGACTCTTGATTCGAGAAGATATTAACACTGTCAGTGTATTTCTCATTTGGGGCATGAAAGTACTTACTTCTTGGGGCGCCTGGGTGGCTCAGTGGGTTAAAGCCTCTGCCTTTGGCTCAGGTCATGATCTCAGGGTCTTGGGATCGAGCCCCGCATCGGGCTCTCTGCTCAGCGGGGAGCCTACTTTCCCCTCTCTCTCTGCCTGCCTCTCTGCCTCCTTGTGATCTCTCTCTGTCAAATAAATAAATAAAATCTTAAAAAAGAAAAAAAAGTACTTACTTCTTTCCTTATGGTTTAGCTAAGAGTATGGAACACAGTCTACCAGGCATGAGGGACCGGGCAGCTGCTGACGGTGATCCTGCTTGCCATTTCTTTCTTGAAGTGGGGCCTTCTTGCCTGATGTGACTGCTCCTGGAGCCAGGGGGTTGTTATTAGAGAAGCGGCTGTACTTTATGATGGGAACGTATGGACGGCAGGGAAGGGAGGCCTTCCACAGGAATGGTCTAATATAAACAACAATAACCATAATAATAATCTGGCTTTTATGGGAGCTTTCATCGAGGAACCAAAAACACATTACGAGCATTAACTCATTAATCTTCACAGTGCCCCTGTGAGGGAGAATTAAGTGTAAGTAATCATAATTATTACTGTCATTATCCTTCAAACAATTCCCAGATGTGCTGTGGCTGAACAGGCGGACTTTGGGCATTTTTTTTTTTTTTTAATAGAGACCCTAGACTTGGCAGGAATTCATCTCTCTTTCTATCTCTCCCCCAGTCTCCTTCTCTCTCTTTTTTCTCACTCACTCTGATTACCAAATAAATACGGAATTTTTAAATTTGTGGGACCCTTGGAAGAAATGGCCGGAAAATAATTTTCAGTCCACGGCGGTCCCCTCGGCTTGGCTCTCGCCCATTGGAAACCTCGGGGGCTGCGGGGGACCCAGACCCGGGCCTCCGGAGCTGATCCCAGATTTCGTTTGTAAACTCTGTCTGAAGTTTATGACTTCAGCCTTATCTCTTCAGGTAAAGGCTTGGGAAGTTTCATTTTACATGTAGCATCCTGCTTCCTCCTAACCATTTAAATGAGGACGGCGTCCCGAGCACGAGGCAGGAGCTGCTTCGGCTCCATCGGCAGCATCTTCTGCATGTGACTACAGGCCCTGCGTCTGCCCCGCAGGTGCGGTCCCACCTGTGCACCCATGCCACCGCTCGGTTCGTGGGGAAACAACTCACCCCGGTGTTCCAGAATCATCTTAAGAGACAAAGGAGACTTCAGAGGGTTATTTTCAGGGTGAAAACGGATGAACCCGCTGATGAGGAACACCAAATGGATGCAAAGAGACAAAGATGTTTCGTAGCTTCTGTATATTTTTAAATCGTGCATTTGTTTCGTGATTATGCAAGTAGCGTGAATGTTGGAAAAGTTGGAAAATGTCGGAAAGGCTGAAGAAAAGTGTCCCGGTAGTGAGAGTTAAGTATTGTAACATTTGGGTGTATTTCCTTAGATTCTTTTGATGTCGATGTGAACGCGGGAGGAGGCTGACGCTTGGCCTTGTTCTTTGGTTTCTGGAATTGGATAGAATGTGGGATGTGTTTGTGGAAGTTTGGGTACTCAGCTGTGGAACCCGGAAGACACCATGTTTAGCGCCAGGAGGGCTGAAGTTGAACACGAGGCCTCAGTTGTAATATGCGGTGTGCAGTTGGCAATGTCTACCTGGGCAGTCTTCTCCTACTCCCCCAGGGGCCCTCGAAGCTCCCACAGTTCCCCTCTTCTTTTTGTTCCTTGGATAAACCAAGCTTGTTCCAACCACTGGGACTTGGAATTTGCCATTCCTACTTTCTGGAAGAGTCTTCCTTCAGGTCCTTTATGGCTTTGTGGTCACATGGCTGACTCCTTCCCATTACTCAGGTGTCGACTTCTTTGTCACTTCTTCAGATAAATCTCCCCTGCACATGGCATCTAAAGTGGCTGTTCTCTTCTCTGGTCACCCTCTATGACATTACCCACTTTGATTGCCTTCTCCGAATGTGTAATATTCTTTATTTTTTATGATTATTATTTCCCCTTATATGCTTTTTATTGTCAGCCTCTCCCTACTTGCAAGCTCCATGAGGGCGGGGATCTTGACTACATCGTTGTTCTCGCTACCCTCTGAGTCTAGAACAGTGTCTGAGACACAGCCGGTGCTTAATAACAACTATTGCATTTGCATAAGGAGAAGTCTCGAGAAGACGTGGGAGAGATGTCCAAAGAGATCTCTGAAGGTAGAGGTGAACATTTGCATCAAAATACGAAAACTGCATGGCAGGAAAAGAAAAGAAAATATAACAGACCTAGTTAGCAGATGCTAATAACAGCCTCAGAAGGGAGAAACTAGGTCCCATTTTAATAGAGAAAAATAAAAGTAATGAAGATCCAGTATATTTGTAGGAGCTTGTAGGTGAGGCTAAAAGAAAGATGAAGTGTCGGAAATATACCTTGGAGCTTTCACGCCAATTCAATTTAGGAAATGTTGACAATTTAGGAAACATGCATGTTGGACAGGTGGGAATGGGAACATCAGAACAACAGCAAAATACAGATGAGCAAGGGAGAAAAAAGAGGTCAAATTACTGAGCAGCCTTGATGGGGACGAAATGACGCAGTTAGTGCTTTAGATGTTTAGAACTTTGAGGGAGATAAGGAGCAATGAAGAGAAGGACTTTGGTGAGGAGAAAAGTAAGGGAGGGGTGAGAACTCTTGCCTTAAAAAGACGGTTTTCCCTTTGAAGATAGTGACAAGATCTCGGGTAAAGATGGAGAAGAAGAGAGGTGGATAAGGACGATATTAAAGGTCTCAAGCAGAAAGAGTCATCTTGGGCTGTAGGCGTAGGATTCCATCAGAGAGACTATTTAGCAAGGAGAATGGCAGAATTAAAGAGAGAAGTTCATGGAGGTTAGTAATTATAGGACAAACTGGAGGAGATAAATATCTTCTCTGTATATTACATCATTGTTAAATCTCAATAATTTAAAATATAATTAACCTTTAATAACGCCTTAGATTTAATAATAGAGTTATTGCATGGGAATTGTCTACAAATCATTATACATCCATTTGTTTAGGTTTACCATCCAGGTAATAAAGCCCCGGCAGTGTGGTGCAGAGTCTAGAGTGTGCCTGTTAAGCATCTTACGCAATGTAATTGATTGTAAAATCCACTTCCAATCACGCCAAATAAAGAACATTTTACGACAAATTAATTAAAATGAAAATTTCTCTTTGAGTTGTCATTTCTTAATTTTTCTCTGTCGTCCCTCCAAATGTCCAGTAGGAGAAACCTGAAGTTACACTACTCCAGGAATTATAAAATGGGCTCTGTCCTAGCAATCCTGTTCTGTGTCCAGAACCCAGGATACTGGGTTACAACTTATTAAGAAGACAAAATATGTTCACCTTGAAGGGAAACGCTCATTTTCTTGGCACCTGCATTTTTGGAGGGCTAGACAATGGCTCCCCAGATATCAAAATAATCCCCTTTCCCAAATATAATTTTGACTCAATATCTGCAAACATAAAAGTGTATTTAGGTGGCAATATCAGCAGATCTAAACTCTTCTTCTCTGTTGCCACTTATTGATTGATTGATTGATTTTAGAGGGCAAGCGAGCATGAGGAGGATCAGAGGGAGAGAGATAAGCCAACTCCGCGTTGAGCCTGGAGCTAGATGTGGGGCTCGATCCCATGACCCTGAGATCATGCTCTGAGCCAAAATCAAGAGTCGGAGGCTTAAGTGACCCATTATTGTATTTTTAAAAATCCCATAGCTTTGCCTCCACTTATGATGGGTTAAAATATTTCTGTATTCACTGCACAAACAAAATGGCCAAGCGGAGAGAGCTTTAAAGACTGGGAAAGGATGAAGGGTGAATGTTTAAGTGATGGTGTGCTAATTATTTTCTCTTCAGAAGGCTTCGATGTTATTACAAGCATTGAAGTCAGAACTGAAACATACAATCTCAACTATCTAGGACCTGGATAGAATGGCAAAAATCCCATTCTTCCTCCATACGGGGAAATTCTGGAATAATGTAGATCTTAGCATATGCAATTCAGATATGAATATGAGCCCTGTTGGCTGAATGACTACGTGGCCCATTCAGCCTTAAATTCCCCAAACCTGATATACTTGGTATATGGTGGGTATTCTATAATTACTTCACAAATAAATGAATAAATAACAACAGTCTTACAATGTGCTTTGTGACTCATAGAAGCAAAGTGTAGTTATCTGATGGAGATGCATTCTTTTTTTTTTTTTTTAAGATTTTGTTTATTTACTTGAGAGAGAGCAAGAGAGAGAGAGCACAGAGGGAGAGGGAGAAGCAGACTCCCTGCTGAGCTGCCAGCCCAATGCGGGACTCGATCCCAGGACCTTGGGATCACGACCTGAGCCGAAGGCAGGCGCTTAACTGACCGAGCCACCCAGGCCCCCTGGTTGAGACACCTTCTTGTTGCCAACACATACGTATTGAACAACACAAGTTTGGGTGGACTTCTCTCTTTTTCTCTATTTCTCTTAATCACATATGCACAAACATGTCACGATAAACTACCACCAAAAACTGAAACAATTAAACCCAGCAACACAAGATTCCCTCCTAATGCTTGTAGTCATCCCAGTCCTTACTCCTGTTCTAGATTAATTTCACATTTCTCCTTTCTTCCAGCCCCCAGTTTTCTTCCCTGCCCCCACCCTCACCCTCATGATGGCTGTATTCACTCCTGGGAATAGAGGTCGTTCACAGAGGGTCTCCTTCTCACCGCCCCCCTGGATCCTCAATCCTGCGCTTTCCTTTCATGCCTGCTAGCAGTTTCCACAGGAGGCCTGGATCCCATGGGACCTCAGGAGGTCCACGAGGTGAAAATTATTTTTGTAATAGTCTAAAACATTTTCACCTCTCATGCTCTTTCTCCCGCCAGTGCAGAGTGGAGTTTCCTGGAAGCTACACAATGCGTGATGATGTCATCACTCTGGTGGCTAAAGCAACGTGAGCTTGTGAACTCTTGTGTTCTAAACATTCCCCGCTTCTGATTTCTAATAGAGGAATCGCGATAAGTATAGCCCATATCATCAAAGGCACACTGGGGTCCTCAAGAATGTTTAGGAGTGTAAAGGGGCCTCGAGACCAAAAAGTTTGAGAATTGGTGCTATAGATGAACTAATTACCTTTCCTTTTGTCTAACCAGATCCACTGTGTCCCTTTCTTTGCCTCCACATTTCCTTAAAGGCTACTCTTGTCAAGATGCCCCATGACCTCCTTGTCTGCCCATCAGTCCTTCCCACTCCCTGAAAGACTTCACTGTGTCACTTAGCTTTCAGGACACCACATTGGTTTTCCTTCTGTCTCGCTATTGCTCCTTCCTGCTCTCCTTGGATGGCTTCCCTTCTTCACCCCGAACTTTTAACTGTGATAATGTCCCAGAGATCATTCCTTAGTCCCTTTTTCTTCTCTCTCGACACTCCTCCCTTCATAAGAATCTCATGCAGTCACATGGCTTTAAATATGTAAATGCCGACGACACCCACATTTATGTTCCACACAGACCTCTCTTCTGAACTTGAGATTCAAGTTCAATTACCAATTTGACTTCTGCCTGTGGATGTGTGTAGAGACATATCAAGTGTGGCATTTCCTTAACTAAACTTCTAGTCATTTCCCCAACCCTCACCCAAACCGAATCTTCTCAACACAAAAAGCTGTTGATCCTTTCCATTGCTCAAGTCAAAATGTGTATTCATTCTTGGCTCTCCTCTCTCTTTGGACACAATGGTTGATATGTGAGATCGTCCTACCATGAAAACATATTCAGAATCCGTGACTTCTCGCTCCCCCAGCGTGACATCCTGGTATAAGTGCTTTCTGTCTCTTGCTTGGTTTACTGTAATAGGTCTTCTAAATGGTCTTCCTGCTTCCTAGAGTCTACTCTCAAGTAATTGAGTGATCTTTTCAGCGTATCATCCAGGTCATGTCATTTTCTGTTCCACGGCTCCCCATTTCACTCAGAGTGGAAAGTAGAAATCCCTGTGGCATTCTGTAAGACTCTACAAGACCCACTCCAACCCTCCTTACCTGCTTGGCTTCATCTCCGTCTCGGTGTCTCACACTCTGCTCTAGCCAATCAGGTGTTCCTGGGATTCCTCAAACATGCCAGGCACGCTTCTGTCTCAGGGCCTTTGCATTAGCTGTTCTGTCTGCTTAGGGCACTTAAAACATTCTCCCTTAGACATCTGCGTGGTCAACTTTAGCACCTCCATCTTATGTCATCTTCTCAATGAGGTCTGGCCTGAATCCCCTGTTTAACCTTACAACTCTCTTTCCCCAACACACCCTCTGACTGTCTCAATCCCCTGAACTCCAGAGCACTTGTCATCTTCTAAAACGCCATATTCTTATTTATCCACCAGGTTTATCACTTATCACTTGAATATACACTCCCTGAAGACAGATATTTTTGTATCTGTAGTTGGGTGCTCTATCCCATTTGCCTAGAATGGTCCCTGACACCTACTAAGTACTTAGTAAATATTTTTTTGGGTGAATGGATGATAACTGACCTCTTGAGGGTAAATAAACAAATTCACTTATGAAACCGTGTAAATGTTGAGAATGGTTAATTTTTTCTTGAACTATAGGTAAGTGAGAAATACAATGGGCATTTAAGTACTAATACTATATTTATATGACCAGTTTCAGCCACTTGTCAATGAAGACACATGTAAACTTACCTTGAGAGGATAAACATAAAAAGTTCAAGCTGATAAGACCATCTCAACATGACTGAATCTTTCCTTTTTAGATAAAAAATAAACATAAAAATAGGCAACTTAATAATGTTAGAATGCGTGGGTGTAGACCAGTAATGAAATGAATATTTTGGACCTGTTGACCACGACGTCAGAGCAGAACTGGGAATTTGTACAACTTGCTTCTTAATGTTCTATTGGCTCTTCTATTTTCTGTCCTCAAACCATTTGATCAAAAAAAAGCTGGATTCACAGGCACAAAGTGTAGACTGTTGGTTGCCAGGGACTGGAGGAGAAGGGAAAATAAGGAGATGTTTTTCAAATGGTACAAAATTGTAGTCGGAGGATGAATAAATTCTGGAGACCTAATGTTCAGCATGGTGACTATAGTTAACAATGTACCATATACTGGAAAGTTGTTAAGAGAGAGATCTTTAATGCTCCTACAGCACACACACAAATGGTAATTATGTGAGGTAATGGTAGTGTTAGCTTACCCTATTGTGGCAATCATTTCATAATAAATATGTGTGTCAAATCAACATGTTGGAACCTTATATGTACGCAATGGCATATATCAAGTATATCTCAATAAAAGTAGAAAAAAGGGAAACTATTGCACTTGAGAAAATATGAGAATCTGTGTTTTGATTTTTAATGCTTGGGAGAAATGATGAGCCTTCAGGAAATAGCCTTAAAGTAAAGTTGTTTTTAAAGGGGCCAGGCATTTTGAAAATTGGAAATACCCCCTTCTATAGAAAAAGGAAACTTTTGACACACTTTCACCAAATATGAAGCCTGCACTAAAAAAGATAAGTACAAAGGATTTGTTTATTTGTGTGGGAAAGAGAGAGAGAGAAATACATGAGCGTTGGGAGGGGCAGAAGGAAAGGGAGAGAATCCCAAGCAGACTCCCAGCTGAGCGCAGAGCCCCATGAGGGGTTCGATCGTATGACCCTGAGATCATGACCTGAGCCTAAACCGAGTTGGACACTCAGCTGATGGAGTCACCCAGGCATCCCAAAGTCTGGACTTTTAGGTTAGTTTGATAGTGTTATCTGACATCTTTATTAATTTGAAGTAACTCTTATGTTTAATAATTCACTAAATCATTAGTGTGTGTGCGTGTGTGCGTGTATTATACTTTGTCCAAAAAGAATTTTAGGTGCCACATTCTAATTGAATCTTTTCTTTTAGGGCACTTTGATACATAGTATATTCAATGAGTAAGACTAATAAGTTTATATAGTAATTCTTATTGTGATTTAAGATCCCTCGAGGCACCGTCCCTTGGGTTCCCCATTGATCCTTGTCCCTGGGATGCAGGTAGAGATTTGGAAGCTTACATATCACCAATTTTGTCTGTCAATCAGCTAGACTTTTTCCCTGTTGAATTGCATAAGGTGGTTTTATGCCAGAAAACCACTGACTTCCTTATTTATTGAGGCATGCCCTTTGACTTTCAAATCCGTGAAAGTTTTATTGAATCTCTTCTTCAATGGTCCTTACCAGTTTCTACCTACTGGTGAGTTTATGTAAAACAAATCTGTTCTTTGAACCAAATACGAACAGAAAATAAGAACTAGAAAAATGTCACGGTAGGGTAGTCATCATCTTTTTTGCTGAGTGGTTTCAAAAAAAGTATTTATTACTTTTAAATAAAGTCATACATTGACAAAACCATAATGCTAATTATACGCTCTGTGCACTAACACTCTTCAGGCAACCGAGTTCAACTAATTGTGGTAATGTGGTCAATTTTGGGTTATTCTTACCAAAGATTTGCCATGTGAAAATCTATTTTAAAAGCCTGGTTGATATCATCACTTGCTTACCACCATCTCCATACTCTTTTCCCCGTATGTAGTCTCCAATGCCAGTAGGAGCTATAAAAGGTAAAGTCTTTTAAATGCAAACAAATAATCACCATCCTGGTCTCTGGAGAAGAAAGCTCAAAAAAGCATAAATAGCAATTTTTGTATGAGGGTGAAAAAGTGAATGAAACCACAAGGTACAATGGAAATCCCCCTGGGTTGAGCACTAAGGACCCTCTTTTTAAATAGCCATGAGGTCTTGGGCAAGGTGCCTCATATCCCTGAGCCTGATTTTCATAATCCTTGGGTTAGATCAGCTAATTTCTTTATTCTCTTGCATCTGTGTGATTTCTTTTCTCGTACCTGCTTCTCAGGTGTCACTTTTTCTCTTGGGGAAAATGGTTCCCTCTCGGCTCCACTGGCTGGCCCAGTTTTGGAGTGGGGGCCTCTACTGACCTCACTCTGTTCTCTCCTGACTCTCCTCTTTATACCTCATTACCTATTCTCTCTGTCCTGCTTCGCGGAAGGACAGGGAATTGGATGTTTGTTCTGGGCCACAGCCCAGCTTCCTTAAGCGACTCCCTTCCTTCTTCAGAGATAAGGGCGAGCTGGCTGTGTGAATCAGTTCTGCCACTGGTGATGGATTTCTTAGTCAGTTTCAGAAGTTGTAGAATCAAAATCGGGTGACAGATGTCAACAAGTCGAACCACTCATCCTATGTGTGAATCACTTCTGTAATCGCTCTATCTCTAAAGGTTTGGTTATCCTATTACTAACCTGGTGCGCCCTTTCCACCTCAGCCTCTTGCTAACTCATTCTCTGGGATTCGGGTCGGGCCCCGCCTTCCCAGGAAGCCTTCCGTCTCATTTTCCCACTGCTCCCCTCATCCTTTAACTTCAAGCTGCAGTCTCGACCATCCTTTGTGTTCTCTGAATGCCTCATCTAGGTCCCTATTATCTCAACATACCACAACAAATTCTCCGATTCTTACTGTACGCTCATTTGTATCTAGTTCATCCTATTACCAGCGCTTGGCAAAGTCCTTAAGCACTTAATTTATCTTTGTTGAGTAATTATTATTTAGTACAATTCAGCATCGGTGTGGATACCTCTAGTGACTTGAGCTCTCTTCTTGGGGCCATACAGCACAAAGAGAATCCCTTTGGCACATGGCAGTTGGAAAGACATTTTAAGACACTGTCAGATCTTTCTGGAGTCAGGCCAAACATCTTCACTTCCTTTTAACCATACTGTGTCAGAGTTTAAGCTCTCTTTACCTCTTAGGAACTCAAGCACACTGGTATATAGGCCCCAAGCAACTTAGGATAAGGGTGGATGGGCATTTGCTGTATTGTAGGATGTGAATGAATGACTTTGGTCCTGTTAACTCATTAGATTTCCAGAATATTCACTGTATTGCAAGGATTAAATACAATTGTACATGTGCATAGTATGCTGCCTAGCACTAGGTCTGTAGCCCCTAAATGTTAATCATGATCATATCATAGTCCATGAGACCTGAGCAGACATCAACTTTTAAGTCAGTGGGCACTTGAAAAGTCTTCTGATCATTCTCTTTCCAGCTTTTGAATCAACAAGAGCTTTGGATCGACTCACAGTAATTAGAGATACAATGTTCTGATGTAGTTTATTCTCCAAAATAACTTTCACATGTGAATTTCCACATGTGAAACAGCACACAGAGGGACATGTTCTGAAGTGAGCTTTTCCCTCCCATAGCTGTGTTGGGTGCGAGCCTTCCGATGATCTTCTCATTCACCCTCTGCTTATAACCAAAGGACACACAGTTTTGCATTGTTTGCTGGGATTGCTGATTCAGTTTGTGGGTGCCGAACAAAAGACATTTCCCTCTAAAAAGGTACCCGCATTCTGATTTCAGTCTTCTTGGCTCTACTATCACCAGTGGAGACAACTGGCTCAGTCAGAAACTCTTTTGGGCGTGGATTAACTTTTGCTCCCTAACAATGCAATTCTGTATTCAACTTAAAACTATTATTTCTTGTTCTCACCTCACGATTGCTATAAGAAAACCTTAGAAGGTAAATGAGTTTGGAAGGGACACTCAAATAAAACGTTGATGCATTGGAAATGATAATCGCGTAGTTTGTCAGCAATGCAACGAAAGCAGACAACCATGAGAAGGTGAAAGCCTAGGAAGGAAAGGCCCTTTCCTGGAGGAGAGGACGGCCAATGTCTTTGAGACACTGTGAAGGCCTGGACCAAGTCTGAGGAGAGGCCAAAGCTCTGTGGTTAAGAGAAGATACATGTGAACATCTTGCAGGAACCTAGAGAGAAAGGCAAGGTGAGTTAATGTACTCGATGACAGGAGGGAAATAGACAGAGTTAACCTGATGCTTGCCCTTTTAAAGGTAGGGGCCCCACGGCAAGGCCATGATGCTCCAGCTTGCCCCTGAGCCTGTGCGTGGCCTAGAAGCACAAAGGAAAAGATGAAGGGACAGAAAGTGGTGTAGGGAGTTGACCCAGAAGAGCAGAAATAAAAGAAATACTGAACTTGGGCTGAGTAGCTTACAGTGAAAATTCATTTATAAGTTTTAAAAAGTTCTTACTGAGAAGCTGTCAGCACTGCCGTCAATTTTCTGCAAGGATTTGTGGCATTGCTGTAGGTAAGTGGGGAGAAGTGTTTACCGAAATGTTCAAAGCTGTGGAAGTTTGAATCTTGCATAATTCAGTTAAAATGTGTATTTTAGTGATAACCGAATCCGAAAAAAAATACAAAGAAAACACGAGGAAGGGTGTGGGGGAATTAAGGACTTCATGCCCATGGTGAGTGGATTTGTTAGGTAATAAGTAGGGTGTTGATGCCGGTACACCGTTTCTGGCGGGTCTCTTCTGAGTGGCCACCTGCCATTAACCTCGTATCATTATGAAGAACCCATCACCTACGGAAGGGCAGACGTGGCGCCATCTCACCTCACCGGGCAAAGGCAATGGTCTATGTCAGGAAATGCTTTGGTTCTAATAATGGCTAAAATGAGGAGTAAGTTTTGGTGGCTAACTTCAGGCAGCCCCATATTGTGCTTCCTGGGGATTAGCAATTTCTCTCTCTAGTTTGTAGCATTCTTGATCTTTCCCATTTTCCTACTGTTGGGCTCCTTCAAAGTAGCTCTAACTTGAAAGCTTTTTGCTTGTTTCCAGTAGTGAACTGTCACCCCTAACAGGGTAACACTGAGACCCTGGGATCCGAAGAATCAGATTTGAACAGCGGGGTTTCCTACCATCCAGATTGTTTTTCCCAGAAAGTAATTGATTACATGGTAAAGCAATCTTTACCAACGCTCTTGGGTTTCATTTGGCAAGTAAAACCCCAGGAGAACATGAACCTAGTGAACAATCGTGGGGTCCAACAGCTTCCCACAATGGGCAACGTTTAGTGTCAAGTCCGATCACATCGACCCCTCCCCCTTCTTATCCATCTTTAAATTGGATTTATAATGGTATGGGCCTTATGAAGTGCTGGGAGTATTTGAAAAGCTCTTTGAAGATAAGAGAATTCTTTTAATTAAAATGAAGATATCATCACCTCCAATTATGTCCCTTTGATCTGTGTGGACCAGTGCATGCTGGGACTTGTAGTTTCTGGCAGTTGCTTCTGTCTCTTTCACAAAGCCAACAAGAGTCCTCTAGCTTCTGGCAAAGACTGAGGCAATGACAGTCTGTTCTAGTATGTAATGGTCAACCAATGAACCATTTGGCAGATTTAAAAATTTTTTCTTTTAGTCATTACTTATCTTGTTTTCGTACTATGTTGAGTGGGTGGATGGTAAAGGAACCTGAAAATTAAGACTGTTGTCAAAGAAACTATTTACATTGGCATAGGTGACAATTAGTTTGTGAACCTAAACTTCTTCTCTACCCTTCTGCCAATGTGCAGTTTCTCAAAAACAATTATACTCTGCGTTCATGGGAATGTGTGGAGAAACTGTCTCTTAAAGGGGAGAACAATGAAAAGAAGAATATTTTTTTATGAAAAAGAACACAGTAAAAAAAAAAAAATCGGTGATTTCCTCTGTCTATAATTTAACTCTGAAGGTGAAGTAAAGGGAAAACTGTATTGGATACAGTAGAATAAGTTCCGTGAATAAGATTGTGGAGAAAGGCACTCAACTTCTTGAGCTCTTCTTCCTAACTACTTGGGATGGTATTCATAATCTTTTCAGCTTAAGAATTTGGTTTGGTTCTTATTTTATTGCACAACGATGTCCTTTATTTCTTAGTAGTTTACTACTTAATGCATAATAAAAGATCTAAGTGAGGATTCTGGGATGGGTATATGGGGGCCACTGGCCCACCAAAGAAGGGAAGATGTTCTTCCCGTGATGGAGGTGTGAGAGGGCATAGAACCAAATAGTAGAGAGCGGGAACCTCCTTCCTGGGGGTTGATGCCATGTGGTGTTTGGACACCATGCTTTAATGGATTTGTCTCTCCATTCACCCAAAATTCTCCACCAAAAAAGAGCAGCAATGAAGGTAAGCAAGTTACCTGTGTAACTCGAATCTTGCCATGGATAACAGTAGCTTGCCTGAGGGGCTTGAGAGATTGTCTAGTTTCATTCCTTCACTTTTCAGAGAAAAGAACAATGTGCTCAAGATCAGAATGTTCGTGGCTGAGCCCGAGTTTGAGATGCAGGTCTTCTCAGGCTGCCCTCTGCCCTCAGTCCACTCACTTATGCAGAGTGTGGACACTCCGATGTCACTGCGGGTGTGGGCTGTGGGACTGTCCACGTTGTGCAGTTGGGACTGTGGAGGGACGCCTTCTTCTAGGAACACAGGAAGCCAGGAGCAGGGCACCCGCTTGGCTAGAGTCTCACTGAGAAGTTAGCTCTACTGTTTGATAGGCAGAGAATATGGCTCAGAAGTGAATGGACATTTAGAATAGACACCATATAATTCCATGGTTTCACTGTGGGCAGGAGGTAGGAGAGTTTGTAGAGGAACCTAGCAAGAGTCCATACCTCAAAACTCTTGGAAATATTAGCCATCCCCTTGAATGCTTTTCAGTGGAGAGAGGGTATTTCTGAGAAGAATGCCAAAAATGGATTGGCCCCCTACTTTAAGATTTATTTCTTTCATGTATCATATAATGCTTTTGAGGCAAGTTCTAGAACTTGCCTGAACGAAAAGTTGATCATAGGTTTTCAGTCAACGGGTAAATAATTACGATAAGATTATGGGTAGACTCTCTGCCCTCAGTCCTATTTCTGTAAATTATAAATAATTTAAAGGCCCAAACCAGGATTTTAAAGATTCTGCATTAGGAGTCAATGGAAAGTAGGAGGGATTGAAGAAGGACAAGGAATGAAAAAAGCTTTTCTTCATAGGAAAAATTCTCAGACGGTCTCTGCATGAAGACAGAGTAGTGTTTTGACAGAAAACAGACCTTTTCATTCTGAAAGGAACAAGGGTCATTTTTTGCTCTAAAGATCAATATTAAAACAATACTTAACACTTACTGGGTACTCACTAGCTCCCAGGCAGTGAGTATTATCTCATGGGTAGTATTATCTCATTTAACCCCAGAAGGTCAGTCGAAGCCATGTATAATGATCATTTCTAGTTTGCTAAGGGGCGAACACACTTAGAGCACTTAGGTGACCAATACCAAGATCCCACGGCTAAACTGGTGGTGATATTGGTGTTTGAGCTCAGGCAGCCTGACTTTAGAGCTTGTCCCCCCCAAAAACAAAACCAAAAACAACTTTCTGAAAGAAGCTTCTTAAACCTTTGAACTGGCAGCCATGTGTCGATGTTCAATAGAACTCTGTTGTGATGAAATCACTCTGGATCTCTATTGTCCAACATGGTAGCAAGCACTCAAAATGTGGCTAGTATACCAAGGAACTGGATTTAAAAATTTTAAGCTAATTTTCATTAATTTAAGGATAAATGCAAATGCCCATGTGTGGCTAGGGGCTGCCATATTGAATAGCGTCGCACACAGTGAGAGTCTCATGTTGGTTCTGGACGATTTTTATCTCTGATTGTTTGCCTGTATGAGATTATAGACTCAAATACACTAAAGTTAAGGCCAAAAAAAGCGGGGGGGAGGAGGAAAGAAAGGAAAGAGAGAGGGAGGAAGGAAGGAAAGGAGGGGAGAATATTTACCTTGAACATTAGCACTTTGCTAATCCAGAGGACTGGTCAGGTTCTGTATTCGGAGCTCTTCAAACTTTCACTCCAAAGTTATATTTACTGACATTATATTACAAATGTTCTGGTCCACATAAAACTCACCAAACTCAGTCCCCTGCCTAGTTTGGATTTTATGAAAAAGAACCTTGTCCCAGTGTATGGTCTGGGGACTTTGATTTTAAAAAATCCATTTAAAAATGGTTTGATATTGCAGCCAAAACTTTTCTTAATTGCCCAGAGGGAACTAAAATCTCTCTGAAATGAATTACTCATGTCCCATTTATGAATATCTTGTTCTCTGAAAGCTTAATTCCTAGCAGTCTCTTTTCGAGCCAGAAAAGATCTCAATGATTATTGTCTTTAGTGCTGTTATCTGTAAGATTAAGTAAAACCAAGGGCAATCAAGTGACAAGCCCATGGTGGCTCAGCTCTTGATGGCAGAGCCAGGCTCTCTCCTTGACTCTCTAGTGGAGATTTGCTAGGCTTCTTGGAACAATCTTTGAATACTGATTCTGATTAAGTCCACTCTTAGGGTTCCGAAATACCAACGCTGTGGTTCTCAGGTGAAGTTTACCTAGAAATCTTCTTGTCGGTGATCTTCCCAAACAGTTGATGTTCTTTCTCCTTTGTCTCAGTGCCCCATCGCTCACTTAAACTATGATAAGCCGCAGACAAAAAAGGAGTAGAGGTTGTCCAATATAATCTCTAGGACAATGTAATGTTTTCTGCAATCTGTGTGCAGAGATTTGGCGATAGCTCTTGTAAGTTTCAGTTCAGGACTGGAAAACAACAAAAACAAACTTGTTTGGAAAGCCGACGTGGTAGCTAGTCACTAATGTTGACTGCCACTGAGACCCCATGAAAGCAGGAAGGGAACATTCTCTAGGAACTTGTTTTTAGGGGAGAGGGAAGAAAAGTCCTGCAAGCATTCATTTAAATGAGAGCCCACTGTGACTTTTAAATGAAAAAAAAATCATTGCTATTGAGATGATTTAGAAGATCTACCATTAGAAGTTCTGGGTAATACAATCCACTGAAGAAAAACATAAAATTAGAGTAATTTAAGGAGATTAAAGGAAAAGAAACCAAGGATTATATAATTTAAGGATTTTGAATTGCTTTAACAACATTACCTAATTAGTCTGCAAATTTCTCTGTGAGGAAGAAGGTTTCCAAGCTGGATGCCTACTGAAATGAGCTCATTTTAGGTTTCAGATATGTCAGTGCAGAAAGAAGGGAAGAATCAAGCAGAATGTTCGGTGATTGTTGAGACAGGGTTGGGTAGGGGTTGGGGACTGTAGTTGGGCCAGTGGGGGAATGTTCAGAATTTTTCTTGAGTGTTTAATGTTAGGTTAAATGGGGTTTAATTGGAAGGAGAAGTAAGAGGCAATTATAATATGAATGTGGCTATTGAAGGGCAATAAGCTCAGAGGTGTTTTTCTCCCAAAATTCCAGAGTTACTTTTTGTGTTTTATCTCCCCAGCTAAATTCCTCCAGGGCACCCCCATCCCCTTCCTTGCCTTACACTCTGTTATTTTCCCTGGAGCTCAATGCTCAGAATTACACAAGGAGCATTGCTGACTTGCTGAGTTGTTTAGAAACTGGAATTATAAGACTATTTTCAGCTGTGACTTACCAGGAAGGTAATGGGGACTTTGAGATGGGGGAGAGACATTTCAAGGGAAAGAAAGAGGGAAGAAGGGAATAGGGAAAGTGGGGTCTGGGGGCAATGGTTGCCTGAAGGGGGCGTGGAGAATATTGTCAGGGGCTGAGAGCATTCCCAATTCAAAATGAGAGATGGGTAAGTCCTTCACACTAATAATAAGCCAACTCTAAATCCAGAAACGAACCGAAATTGTGGCGTGCAATGTTTTGTCAGATACAGTAACATCTGACTAGGGCACGATGTCCAAGGGGTTGACCGGCTCGCATGGAGGATCCAGTTGGCAGAAGCATTAAGATGAGAGCAAGCAAAATTCAAGGACGTCTCAAGATGAGGAAGAAAATGCTGTTGTCTCCCAGCCTGTGTGTGGGCGCCTGTTCACCCTCCTCCCATGATCCCCTGGGAGCTGGGGCTGGCTGTGCTACCACCTCCATGTGAATCCCCCTTGCAATTCCTGTCTGTATGTCTGCTTCGGAGCTCTTTTCGGCTCCCCTTTCACTTCCTCCTCATTTCACATCCTTCTCTTCTGCCTCTGCCTCTGGATTAAAATCAAACTCGTTCTTCCTCCGCCCTACCGCAGCTTCCCTGTTCATTGTTCGTCTAGAGGTTGCCATTTTGTTGGGGTCATTTTTCTCCAGAGAATGACAGTGTGAGTGAAAAAAAAATTTTTTTTTTAAACCCATCACTTGAACTAAATTGTGTCAACGTATTATATTTTTAAGTAAATGCTTGTCTAATACATGAGTGAAAATACCGGGTGCGGGAACAAGGCAGTTTAGGGGCAACTGTGATGCCCACATTTCCTGGCTTCAACCCCTTGAGCGTCAGCCAAGGAGCCTCACGATGGTGTTGCCTTCCTGTGGTCGTTGTGATGATTAAAGGAGCTGCTTTATACAAAGAACTTAGCCCAGTGCCGCCTGTGTTACTAGTCTTGTCATTATCATTACATTAGGTCAGAACTTTGGGCTCAGAGAGTGACGCGGTGACCAAAGGCTAAGTTTTGAATCTAATTTTTCTATCTCTAAAGTAGAAATCATAACACCCATTTCTTCTCCACTTTGTAGAGATGCGTTGAAGATGCCTGATAATATATTTGTTAGGACTCTGAATCTTTAGAAGTTATCATGCAACTCATTGTGGAGTCAAATGTCCTTACTATTTTAGGATTTGAACCATTTTTATATGAAGACAGTCCTTCTCACGAGCAACATCATTGAAAAGGGGCAAGATGGAACCCTTTGAAGTAATATGACTGCAGGGGTTGTCCAGAAAGGAATGAGCCTCAGGCCAAGGCTTCCTTTGCCATGAGTCACTCCAGAGTAGATAGTCGCCTTTGTTTACCTTTGTCTGCCTGCCCAGGTACATTAGGACATGCATTTTTAAGCTAAAAGGCATGGGAGGAGGAAAGATAGTTTTCAGCTAAAAATGACCATTGCTAGAAGTTTCTATTAATGGAGAGTAAGAAAAGTTAAAGATAACTAGGGAAGAGCAATGCTATCATTAATTGGAATAACTCAGTTATCACCAAAGATGAGATTCCTACTTCAAATATCCTGATTCCTGGCACTTCCTGTGGTCAATACGGCAAAGCAGCCGCCGCCATGATGGAGAACGGGCTGGGCTGATGGACGCCGTGCGATCGCAGGAGCTGCCTCACAGACGGAGACAGGCACCGTAGGAATCCGTGGAGCAGTGTCTGGTTCTCTGCTTGGGCTTCCTGTTCCCTACCCCAGAGTTTCTGTTTTCTACTGCAGACAGGAAATGGGCTCCTTCCTCACCAGCAGAAGGCACCTGGGGTGCCTTCTGGAAAGAATACACTTTTCTTTCCTCTCTTCCCCCCAAACCCATTTTTTTTTTCTTTTTTTTTTCAAGAAGCTTCTTTTATGATCACCCTCTTTTTTCTCTCTGGTGTCCCTCCATCTCAATAGGCTTAGCCAGCCCATTTTAGGTACTTGAGTTTGGTGGGACAAATGTCTGTGCGCCAATGCTAAGAGGTGGATTCGTTCCCAGGTGGGTTCCCCTACCCCCGGCTCCCTTTGTCCCGGTCCTGGCATTCCAGATCATTCCTTGCTTACCTCTCCCCACCCTCCTCCCCAGTTGTTTGGAGATGGAAACAGTCACCTGAGGCAAGAATGAGTGGTTGCCTCTTCCCTGGGATTCTTGCCCAACACCTCTTTATCAAATCTTTCCTCTGCAGGTTCTTGAAAAATTCTCCCTAAGGTGCCGTTTGTTCTTTTCTAGCTGACTCCTTCTGGTCAGCTGGCATTCCTCTCGGCTCCTCCTGCAATTCCTCAATCGCTGTCGCATCATCTGTTGTCTCCTCCTGTTTGGGGATCTCCTCATATCGGGCACTTTTCCTTCATCGCATTTAGTCAGTTTGAAGGAACCATGAGACTGTGGGAATCTGCGCCCAGCGTGCGCTCCACACTGGACCGAAACCTCCATGAAGGAAGGCACTGGCTTTCCTTTGGGTCTCTGTCATTTGCCATCCAGGCACGTCTGAGGGCGGTGATTTCTGGGTGTTGTGTTTCCTCCTCTCTTCCCAGGGCCAGAGTCAGTACTGAGTGTCTAGAAGGCACTCAAGCTTTTGTCAAATGAATACATGAATAACTTGTCTGTGGAACCAGATTCCCAGACCTCAGGGACTGGCCCCTGGGGGTCACGTTCATTTTCCTCAATGGGAATATTAGCATATGTAAGACCACATTAACACTTTAGCCCTTTTATCTACTCTAAGATGGGTTGCTGTGGGCTTTGCCTGTATCCCCCCTTTCCCATTCTTGCCTCCCCAGTTCAAGCGCGTCTTAAGGTCTGTCAAGGGAATACTCAAGATTTCCCTGGCTGGGGCTCATCGTTGGCATCTCAGTTTCCGCTGAAGCCAGCCGGCCACACGTTCCTGAGTGAGGACGAGTGAGTGCCTTCCCCATGATGGATGGCCCATCAGAGGCTGGCGACGCTGATTTGCTGTGATGAATTTGCTTTAGTTGCTGGGAAGTAAGTAATCACAGTCTTGCCATGGTATCATGGGATCCCCCTTCTCGTCCCTGAAAAGGGGGTTCAGGGTTCACATGTAAATCCTTTATGCAACTCGCTGTACCTCTCTTCTGGCGGGAGCAGGGGAAGGAGAACCAAATTCCAGTAATCCCCAGAACACTGCCTTCTGTTGGCTCAATTGCCTTCACCGTTCCAGTTAAATAAGAGAGACGTCTTGTAAATACTGCCACCTTAGTCCATCATTCTTCACCCCTTCCACAACTGGATGTCATAGTTGCTGGGGTGAATGGTTCTGACCTATAATTAGTAAAGGAGCGTATGAAATTTGTAATAGCACTTTGGTACCCTTCAGGAGGAAAGGTGCTCCGTAAATGTAAGCCATGATTATTTTTGACAGCTCAATATAAAATTTCCACTAAATACCACTTAACATTGTTGCTTTAAAGATATTAATTGGGGCTTTTAACTATACAATGCAATTATAAGTCTAATTGAAAATAATTGGTCAACACAGAGGAGGAAAAATACCTAAAACACTGGTAAGCAAGACAGTAAGATTGTTAAGGCTTCACTGGTTAAAAGTTTACTTTAGTTGAAAAAAGCCAATCAGCCAGCCCTGTCCTGGTGGGTAAACATTCTAGTGAAGTGTGAGATTCCAGCAAACCTATAATTAATCCAGAATACAATGGTGGGGCAGGGTGAGAAACTTCATGAGTTAGCTTACACCTCCCTACCGGAGCTTTCCATCAAAAATCTTCTCTCTGGCTTTGCAAATGCTATTTTAACATTATTTCCGAAGAATAAATCAAATGCCTCAACCATCTGACCCCCTTGTTGTGGGGGGGGGGGGCGGGGAAGAGGTTAAAGCTTTACAAATACTTGGTGGTGGTGGTGTCCTCGTAGGCTCTCAGTCTCACAAAGCTCAGGGGGAAAAAAAATTTTTTTTAAAGAAAAAAAAAGGGGGAAAACGTGAGCTGGAGATTGTGGTAAGCGTTACAAATTGGCACAGCCTTATCAACAGCATTTCATGATTTTCTGGAATCCATTCAAAGGAGAACTTCCTTTGTAAGAGACGGTTTAAGCTTTTGATTATTTAAAGCTATATTTGCACGTTGATGAAAATTGCTTTTTGGTTTTCCAGACTCTCAAAGCAGCAACACTGACTGTTTACTTCTCGCGAATGTATCTCTTTGTGAGCGTGACTTGCTCTGGGCTGTAGCTGCGCCTTTTCCGTTTCCCCTCCCTCTGTTCTCCTTCCTTCCCGTTCCTTCCTGCCACATTTGGGGAACATTAGGTGTGTCACTCAGGGCTCCTACCGATTTCCCCTGGCCATTAGGTAGGAACTGAATGCCAATCCCTTACGGTCAGGGGCAGACTTTTGTCCTGTAAGGGGACTGTCGATTTCACCCAGCGGACATGGGAGCTGGGTTGGGACATGGGCTTGTTGATTTCCAGGACGTGAGGCAAAATGCTCAAGACCCCTGCTCTTTTCTATATGCCCTTCGAGGGCAAAGACCACGTCTCTCACATATTGTTTTCAGCCCTGGGCACACTGGGACACCTGCTATTATTTTAGCACCCACATGACAAATGCTGTGAAAGAATATAATTAAAGGGAACAATCTTTGTAATTAAAAAAAAAAAGCACAACCCAAACAATCTCCAGCTCCGGCCAGTGACTCGCTTATTAAAACAGCATTTGGCAATGCAGAATTCCCTCCCCAAGGAATTTGGAAACCATCGGTGTTCTTAGTATAGGATCTGACCTATTGAGTCATGCTTCTGTTCCCTAAAGATAGAAAGTGGGGACGAGCAATGCTAACGTTTCAAACGTTTGTTTGCTGTTAAGGCTCACCATGATGCTAAATGGGTTTAGAAGTCTTTGAAAGAACAGCGTCTGTGGCAGAAAATGTGTTATTTCAGGGTCTTGCTCTGCTTTCAGCAAGTTGAGAGATCTTGGGTAAATCATTTCATTTTGATAAGATTTCCTTCTCCCTAGTCTGTGAAATATCATCCTTGCAGAGCTGGTGATTATCGATATTGTACGACTTCTTGCACTAGCGTCCCAGGCTGTATGTGTAGATATATAAAATTTATCGCGGTGACACATCTTAGGGACCTGTGCAATAACACACCCTAGCTACGAAAGAATAATGAATGAAAAGGGGAATGTTTTAGGATGGACAGAAGAGCAGTGACTCAAAGACAGGATGGAAGGTTGAGCGAAGAATCAAAGGGAAGCAAATGTTCTATAAACAGCAGCAATACCTTTAAAAAAAAAAAAAAAGATTTTTATTTATTTGAGGGGAAGGTGGGGCAGAGGGACAAGCCTGACTTGGGATTTGATTCCAGGACACTGAGATCATGACCTAAGCCAAAGTTAGATGCTTAACCAACTGCACCCCCCCCAGGTGCCTCCCCCCCTCCCCCCCAGCAATGCCATTCTTGTAGGAGAGGGTCTGGTGCACGAGAGGTGATATTTTTTAAAAAATGAAACTATTTGCTAAATATGGCATTAGGATGGATGTGTGTGCCAATGAACAAACTTTTTTAATTATGAGAGAAATTAGTTACTGTTTTAATTACTTAGCAAGTGATTATGTTGAAGCATCGCCCGACCTCCCTTTCCCTTTTGGGTTGCTTGAGCAGCTTACTGTGATCAAGAACATATTCATAGAGAATGATGTATTTAAAAACAAAACTCAGTTTCAGTAAAACGGAATTCCTGCTTTTGTCTTGCATGGCCAGTTCCCATTTCAGTCAATGGGAGTCTTGCCTGAATCTCGTCTCAACTGTTGTTGAAAAGTGAATTTCACTATTTGAGTACGGCTCTGCAGAAGGCCGAGAATAGGATCAATAATAACCAGGATTTGTTTCTGCTATTGTTGGAGTTACTAAGCAGGGACATTTGAGACATCTACTGACTTAATTGAAATCCGACGTGCTGAAAAAACTTGTTGGAAATCATGGAAATAGAGAACGTGAATTACGAAACAATGTTCCCATGACTTTCAAAGAAGGACAGAAAAATTGATCCTTAGGCACGGATGTATGTACCATGGAGGCAAATCACGTCAAGCACGTGGTCATGTCCGCCATGTTGACTCACATGCCGTGAACCATTGCTCCTCTGTCTCATGGCTTCTGTATTGTTCCCTTCTCTACAGATTCCCCCCATAAACTGTCCTATGGATAAGCTTCTAAAGTCATCCTAAAAATTCGGACCCACCCACTGCCCCCGGGTTTGCCTGGGGTGTGTGTGTGTGTGTGTGTGTGTGTGTGTGTGTGTGTGTGTTGGGGCGGAGCGAAGGGCCTTTATTGCAAGACAATGAGGTTATAAAGTAACAAAGGCAAATCCTTGCAAATTCCAAGCAACACCCCTCCTCAGGAGTGTAGGAGACCTGATTTCTGTAAATCAGAAATCACTCAATTAGCTCGTTAAATATTTTGGGACTGAAGCCTGACCCCTTGAGAGGCACCAACCACAATGGCAAGTGTTCTGGCCATTTGATATTCAGGAGACTGGGAAGGTTTAAGGTGAGCTCAGGACTCAGTACGAGGGGGGTTGGCTTTCTAATGTAAACACCATTATCGTTTGGAAATCAATTAGCTCCTTGCATGGAGGGAACTGGAAAACCAGGCTGGCCTTCTGAACTACCATTGTGAGCTGGGACTATTTGCTTTAATTAAGAGGCGACTGAGTGGATTATTGTCTCAAACCAAGGAGTTGGGAAGAGTCAGAAAAGGACACTTTACCTTGGTGCACAACAAAGCCCAAGGAGGAGACAGGCTCCTCATCGGGCTGGTCTAAAGCAAATTAGCTGTTAATCTGGAAACTTTCTGAATAAGGGAGCCAGCCCCAAACAATGGGGGGAAAATGCAAGGCAGAGGCTATGTTAAAGCATTTAGGCTCTCTGTGAGAGTTTGCCTTGTTTCCCTATCAGGAAGATCTGTGTGATAAGAGTTTTCATTTGCTGTCTTCTTGTCTGAGATTTAGAATTCATTGTAAAAAATAACTTCAAATTGGAACTTCAGGGCAGAAATGTTAGTAGTGCTTAACATGAAATCATTGCACTAAACGCTGAATCAAAAATGTAGCCCATTCCTTGATTGATTGGGAAAAAAAAAAGTTTGGTGACTTGTAATCTACCGTGTCATCTGCTCGGGTGCCTACAATCTTTTCTTTTGCTGGGATCTATGTCAAATTCAAGCCCCCGAAAAGAACTGCAGTGATCTTTCTCATCCATTCGTCCCATAAATAAATGTTAAAGGCCAGCCGTGTGTCATAGTCCTCAGTCCTGGGAGAGCCCTAGGAATGAGGTGTACGCTTTCTTTGGGGAGAGAGAGGAGGAGACACTAGTTGCTGGGAGCATTTGGGAGTGCCTTGTCTTTGGGAGTCGGAGAAGATTCTGAAGCCTGAAGGGGAGGCAGACATGGCTGGCCGAGAAGCGAACGGAAGCGAAGGCAAAAGGTGAAGGAGGTTCAAGCTCCGGGGTGCCGACAGGGGAGAGGTGGGGTGTGACGTGTGTGAGGCATGCGAGGGGTAAGCAGGAACCAGACACAGGAGGATTTTTGCTGGCAGGCCCACCCATTATCCTGAGGGCAAAGGGAGCCATCAAACAAGGGAGCATGCTGATTAGGTAAAAGTACATGTTTTTAGAAAGATCATTCTGATAGCAAGGTAGAAACCGGTTTGGAAAGGGCCAGATTGGCCCTACACGGATTCCGGGCTTGTTCTGATCATCCCTATGAGAGAGGTCGGTGGCCAGGCCCAGGGTGTAAGCAGTGGGGACAAAGGAAGGGAGACCCGCATTGAGAAGGAGGAATCCATACAACGTAATGAGATGGGTGGGGGTGAAGAGGAGGGGAGACAGAGACTGTTCTGAGGGTCTCGCAGGGGCGTGGAGGTGCCCGCCATTCACTGAGGAGGAGCAGCAGGGAACAGAAGCAGATACGCTGGGTTAGGGTTCCATACTCAGTGAGCCGCATTCTTAGTATTCTGGAGGTAGCATGAGTGTGTGTGTGTGTGTGTGTGTGTGTGCGCGTGCGCGCGCGCGCTTTAGTCTCGAGAGTGGGAACAACTTCAAGGGAATACAAGAAGCTCAATTACTATCCTAATGTCACTACAACCTCAGACAGTCCTTTGTTTTTGAGTGGGTGAGATTTTTACACGTCTGTATGGCCGTTTGGTATTAAATGTGTGACTAAGGGTGTCTCTGAAGGAATTTCTATAGTTTAGGAAGCACTGTTAGATGATATTCACCAAACACGAACAAACATGATTCCACAGTGGGTCATTTGCTTTAAAAATAGATCCTCTCCCTTTAGCTGCCCTCACCTATCGACATAGGAGGTTTTCAATGGCTTACATATTAGCATTTTTCCTTTCATTGTGTTATAACTTTATACATATAGAAATAATAGCTAATATTTGTCGGACATTGTGTAAATGGTTTACAAATATTAATTCACATAATCCCTCTAACCGCCAAGTGAGGTTATCGTATATTATTATTATCGCCTTTCAACAGATAAGGGTACCTGGCCACTGAGAGTTCAGGAAGCATGCCCAACATCACACAGCTGGTAGGGAGACAGCTGGGATTCAGACAGTGTGGCTGCGAAGTCCACACGCTTTCCCGATGTGTTAAACTAGCTCTTCCATGACGGCACCATTAATGGAAATTCTGCAGAGAATCATCGTTCAGCATCCTACCCCCCCGGGGATCAAAGCATTTCACTTCTCCATGACCTCTTCCGTGACCTTGTCTGGGCTCACCGTTTTCACCTTCGACATCTACTTATCCACTCCACTGGGTTACAACTTTTCATCAGTAGGTTTTTAAATCTGTTTCTCATGTTTTTAACGGTGTAGTTTCTACATATCCTACTATATAGTGGAGCATGTTTCATTCATACTTTATGCTGATTACACCTCCTGACGATGTGGTAAATAATTAGGTCTCCTAAATTCCTATAACTCCCCAAATACTCTTATTCTCAGAGAAATTCCTTGTAGGAAACGGTCAACCCTCGATTGATGGGAAGTGTAACAAGGTCGACTCTAAGGAGAGGCGTAAATATTAAAACACTTCGATGTCGGTGAGCTCGGCAATGAGCTGTTTAATTTAATCCCCCTACCAACCCGATTATAAAATTGGGGTTGTAAAAAAAAATAAATAAAAATAAAATTGGGGTTATAGATATTATCATCAGCCCATCTTACAGATAGGGAAGGTGAAGCGCCAAGAAGTTAAATACTTTGCCCAAGCTTGCCCAGACAGTGAATAGAGTACATGGAATTTTAACCCAGGTGGGTGGGACCGAAACACTGAGTGTGGGGTCCTGTGTATCCACTCCGAGCCAAAGGGGAGGGGCAGGTGCTCTCGGTTTAGAAGAGCTCGCGAGCACTGGTTGCCACATGGGGTCCAGAATAATGTTCCCATCCCACGGCTGTGCCTGAGTTGCCATTCCCCTCTCCACTGCGGGTACAAAACAAAAACCAGGTAGAACAAACATCAGAGCACTGTCTGGAGTGCTTTGTATTTGTCTGCTCTTTACTGTTAACTCGGTGCGTATGCTCACCTTGACCCAAATGAACTCCGATGAATAGGACGCTCTGACCGCGGGCTCCCTAGGCACCCGGCCACTCTGCACTAAACTTTACATTTCTCAGCTCTAAACAATTCCATCCAGCCCCTCGGCCAGCTGTGGTATCTTGTCACGAAAACGGGAGACTTATTCAATACTTAACCCATGTTACCGAGCAACGAATAGGATTAAATAAGGAGATTTTAGTCCCCCGTATATCCTCCAATTCCTCAACATACTTATGTCAGCTAAAGAGCGTAACTTTCCCTAATTAATTAAGGTGAATCCTTCCATTGATACTTATGGTAATCTTGGAGTGTAAAATAGTCTCAGAAAGAGGGACTCCACTGCACGTAGAATATTGATTGCTGTAAACTATGACTCTGGGGTGCATTGTTCAGGTTTAGCTGCCTACTTTTTTTTGAATTCTTGACGTATAACTCTAGCCAATGGCACGGGCAAGTTCAAGATCCTTCAAGATGAATTTTGATAGCCCAACTATCCCCGGTCTCCGAAGGATTATTCCCCTCCCCCCCGAATCCATTGTAGAAAAATACTTTGGTAAATACAATAAAAATTTGGCAGCAATGTCGAATTGCTTGCTTTCAATTTTTTCTTCTTCCCTGACTGCCCTACACAGCCCGTGCATGGGCCCCACTTTGAGAAGTACTAGCCACATGACCTTTCAATGTCTTTTTAGGTTATACACGTGGGCCCTCAGCTATTGTTTTCCGGTTGTCTTATAAGAGAGTGACAGACATCTCATTATCGTACACTTTTGTTTTTTCTTCTAAGGCATCCAGGTTCCATGGCAGTCTAGAATGGGACACCGACGTCCAGGAAGGAGCTCTTCCTCTAAAATTGGCTTTCAGGCTCTCAGTTGTTTCCGAAAAGCAAGGATGAGGTTTCATTTTCGTTCAAGAAAAACACTAGACTAAATAGTATTCTAGGCATATCCAAGGGAAGTCAGCCACAAAGTTAATGAGAGCCCTCCTCCAGCATCTTACAGCTCTCAGGAGATGTTTCGCCACTGCCATTGCTGCAGTATCAAAAGATACATTTTATAAAAGTGCTGGAATGTCTCTTCTTTGTGTTCAGAAAGGTGAGTCCTATGGGCTGGTACCCTTTTGCATTCATTTTGTTTTGTTAGTAGGAAGGACTGCAGAAAGCAATAAGGTCAAAAGCAGATGTCTGAAAACAGGTATCCGTTGATAGGAGAATGTTGATATATTTTTTAACCTGATCATTATCATCTCGGGGAATTTACCCTAAGAATATTTCTGGAAAGAAAAAAAAAAACAAAAACAAAACCCTAAACACTGAAGGTGCTAATTGAATTCTCCCTTGAAAATAGTAATAGTAAAGAATTGGAAACGACCAAAAGATATTACTGTTTGGAAATGATTCCATCCAGCAGAGTCGATGTAAGCAGTAGGATGATGTGGAGAAACTTAAAATGATGATGATGGAAACTATGTAGAATGCTGATTTTTATACAAATGTTACTTGAGAAAATAGAATTCGGCATCACGCTTTAGCAGAATGTATGTGTTGGTCCTTGGTCCGGTTGCCCTGGCCTTCTCCCCACTCGGTTCCGAGTGACATGGGGTGCTGACTCCTGCAGGTTCCCCTATCAGCCACCTTCCAGCTGGATTCTGTCCGTGCAGGCATGGCAGGAGCCCAGAGAGCGGAAGGAAGGGAGAAGCCAGGGGATTTCTCCTCCCCTTTGTCTCTAGCTCTGCCAGCAGCATCTCTGGGACTCCTGCTCCCAGCGACCGACACACCCACTAGGGTTGGCTTCCGCTGGGGGAAATGGCCTCTCCCTTTGGTAACATTGTTTCCTGCCTTGTATTTCCAATCTAAGGATGCGAGTGGGTGGTTCACCGGCCTCTGGCTTTTAATTTCTGCTATCATTTGTGTAACCAATTCTCTGTATTGTCTTCAGCATATTTTAAATATGTGTGAGAGTTCCCCTCCCTCCCTCCCTCCCTTCCTTCCTTCCTTCCTTCCTTCCTTCCTTCCTTCCTTCCTTCCTTCCTTCCTCTTTTGCTTGAATCTGAAAAAAATATATGAGGTTTGGAGTCCAGCAGGGCTCTTTGGAAGGGCTTCCTAGAGGACAGAGTTGCACAGTGGAGGACCGTTGTTTGAGGGAGTGAGGAAGCCAGGGAATCAGGATTTTGTGATGAGCGGGGGTGTGGAATGAGAAGACCACTCTGGACTTTGAAACTGGGAAAAAGCGAAACATATTTAATGGTATAGATCCCCCGTTCCTTATCTGGAGCAAAGAATATGTGCACGACAGTGGTGGAAAATGAGAGCGATAGTTGAGATCTTACCTGGGAGGCTGGTAGATCTGTGTGATTATATAGTATGTATGTGTGGCGGTCAGCCTCCGAGCTGGCGATTCCTGATGTTCGTGTCCTTACGTGCTTCCCTTCCCACTTCCCTCCCTTGATTAGGGCTGACTTTGTAGTTGGGAGATACTGTGGAAATGTCAATGTGTGACTTCTGGAGCTAGGCATAAAAGACACTGTGGCTTCCATCCACTTTGATCCACTTGGATCACCTGCTCTGGGGCACAGCCAGCTGCCATGTCGTAAAGCCACTGTCATCTTAGCAACCCTATAAGGAGATCCACGTGGTGAGAAACAGACCTCCTGCTGACCACCAAAACTAATTGGCCAGCAATGGGAGGGAAAGCCACTGGGCAGTGAGTTTTCCAGCCCCACTCCAGCCTTCAGATGATGCAGTCATGGCCAGCAGCCTGACCACAGCCTCGTGAGAAATCCTGAGTTGGAACCACCCAGGGTAGGGGCTCCTGAATTCCCGACCCACAGACACTGTGGGAGATGACAAATGCTCCCGGCTGCCTTAAGCTGCTATGATTCGGGGGTGATTTTTGGCAAGCAGCGATATATAACGAATATGTATTCTGCATACTTGGCACATCATTATTTAGTAATTCAGATATCGAAACTCGGGTTTCACGTCGCACTACGTTTTATACTCTTCCTCCATGTAACTTGTGATGCCTTAAAAAAAAATCCGCCTTTTGCTGTGTGGTTTAAAGGCACAGTGTCTTAGGGTAGTTCCTTTCTTGTCCCCAAATCTCATCCTGTAAAGCAAATCATAGGAGTACCAGTGATCCAAGACCAGTTGCTTCGATGAAAGATCTATTTCAAACTTCTTGGCATGTAAAATGTTAATCTTCCTATAGCCGCAGGTTAAACTAGTGTTCAGATTTTTCGGAGATATTACTGATTCACGTGGGCTACTGCGCGCTTTAGTTTCAATCAGAGCATCGTTAAGACTCCGTTGAAGCAGGACTGACTCTAAAGCAGGAAGCAACCCCCCTTCATTCACCAAAACCATTCAGAGGTATGGGAAAGACTGTTGAGGGCTGACAGGCAAGCGTTTTCTCATGCACCGTCAATGCAGGGTTTTTTTGATTAACTACTTGTGTATTTCCTCTCCATCCCAACAATGGCTCCCTCTGCTCATCTGTCCTGCGGTCCCCATCGGAAAATCCATACCCACAACCTTTCCCAGCCTTTAATCTGCCCCTGGAGAATCAGGGAAGCCAAGGGGAGCATTGTTCGTTCGGCAACTGTGCCTTCGTTTAGGGTCCAGAAGCGTAGTGGGCGTCGTTGACCGCAGGACCGTATGAGAAGGGAAGCCGTAGGTATTGTGCCTCGTGCCACAGGTTAGAGGCTGCCCCTCCCTCGGGAGGCTTGGCTTGGGATCACTTCTGTTTTGCGGTACTGTGTGTAACCTTGGCATGCAATCAGCAGCGAAAATATTCATTATTGCCTGACTGTCTGCCGAAGACAATTTCAATTATTCTGGCATTTCAATGGATGAAGAAGCCCTTTAGGCTGGCCCGGGAGATTAGACTTACAGGCTCCGTAAATTAGGAAAGTTACAATCAGTATATTATCTAGCAGGCAGCTGTGGGATACACCACAAGCAGGCAAAGAGAGACAAATTGCTATATTCCGGTTGTGGTTTTGATATATCAATTTGCAAGTTTAACATCCACATTGGTGAAAGAATGATTTTGCATTTCTTAAATCACTTTTAACTGCCTGCGCTCGAAGTTTCTGGACCTGTAACTTGAAGAGTCGGCTCGCATTGCTGACGTTTTGTTTTAAAGCCCAATTTCAGCTCGGAAAAAATATTGCAGAGGACAGAGCTTGGGAATTAATCTTTCCTAAAGTTATTCAAATAATATAATATATGGTAGTTAATCAGAATATTCCATTTGCAGAAATGTGAATAATGTCCTGTATAAAGGCTTTTTTCTTTAATGGGATGTTTTCCCTGACTTTTTTTCCCCCCCTAGATTCATTCTGTTGTGATAATTTTTTTTTAGAGATTTTATTTATTTGTCAGAGAGAGAGAGTGAGCACATAAGCAGGGGGAGCAGCAGGCGGAGGGAGAAGCAGGCTCCCCGCTGAGTAGGGAGCCCGGTGCGGGACTCGATCCCAGGACCCTGGGATCATGACCTGAGCTGAAGGCAGATGCTTAACTGACTGAGCCACCCAGGTGCCCCTGTGGTGATAATTATATCTATGTATTTAATATATATTATTTCACTGTATCTGTCTGATGTGATACGTTTGAAAATAGAACTAGTTACCACAATAAGCCATCACAATACAAACAGTTGCATAAGTGAAGTCTATTGGTAAATAGGTTTCTCATGATTCTTGAAGTTCTTTCTAAACATTTTGATATCTTAGCGCTCACTCAGCTATCATTTGAACAATCGATTTGTTTTTTACCTTTGTAAAAAATCCTTTAAAAGATGCATTTTGATGCGACGAACGCTTATAGCTACTCCTGAAGCAGAGTTAACATTTCCTGGCTGAGTTTAGGCTCTTTTTCATTCTCAGATTTTAAGAAAACTTGTTTGGCTTTCCTTTAATATGAAAAAAAAAATACGTGTATATATATATATATATACACACACACACATATGTGTATATATATATATATTTTGAGCTAGAGGGTTATAGTGAAAACAGTGTTCATTTTTACATGTGCCTAAGTCCTGCATAAAACAAATCAGGAGGCATAAAAAATTATTAAAATATAGATATTTGTAAGAAAGCCTTGTAAACAGCCTGTGGCTCCATTAGACCCCGAATAACTTCTACTTTCTAATACTCATCTCTGAAATCCAAAACAAGTACACAAGGCCCCAGAGGAAGCTTCTTAGCTCTGGAAATATTTACATGTCCTGGGGAAAGCAGATGGGCTGGTTTGGGTAGATCCTCATTCTCAGTTTATTTAAAAAAAGAGTTTTAGAATTTTAACTTAAAAAAAATTCTATCAGGGATCTGCGCGAAGGACAAGGACACACGTCCAAACAGCCTTTGACCGGGGCCCTTGCGCGGTCCGCGTCTCATTCAACCGTACATCTACGGGGCCGTCCCTGTGCACCTTGTCGGAAAGGGGTTTATCAATCAATAACATGGAATTCATTTTTTCCCCTGCTTGTTTACAGAACCGGATTACCCACGAGGGACAGTTCTTGTCTTGTACAATACCCAGGAAGTGCCGTTCGTTGCAAACACCGCAGGCTCACTGTGGCCTTGCTCAGTACATTGTGCTGATATATTTTCTCATGGGAACCGCTGGGCCAGTCCAGGCAGGCATCTGCAATTCTTAAACGGACAGTTTCAGGCTGGAGAATTTAAGAGACAACCGAATAGAGTTTTAATGCCCTGTTAGATAATAATGAAAGACATTTATGAAAAAAAAAAAAAAAAAGATTCCAGTTAGTTTGAAAGCCAGGGGCCCACACTCCGTATTTTGACAGCAGATGGATGGCTAGCTCGACTAATCCTGGTTTACTTTCTGACTTGGATTTGTCTCGCTGGTCCGGTGAGATTGTGAGGGCTTCCTCCAATCTGGTTAATGTTCAGAACCCGTGTTTGAGTTTTAGACTAATTACGGGCCAACAACTGACATTTTTTCTATAATGTGAAGACTGGAGCCAGCAGTAACTCAGTGAGATTTAACATAAAAGCAAGATAAAACAATTAAAGTGGAAGAATATTTGATTAAGTGGATCGCTGATTTATAGTGGGGTAAATTGAAATTGAAAGGAGAGTGAACTTTTTATGGCAATCATATATTACGTTCATTATTAGAGACTCCGGGTCCTTTGTGCTTTTGTGATTTAGAAAGAAAGAAACCTGTTTGAGGAGAGTCACCCTGGCAGGCATCATTTTGGTCTTCTCTTGAGTTATGGTTTCTTTTTGTTGCAGAAGTCGAGCAAATCATATTCAAGAGAACTCGTTGCAAAACACGCAGTCAAGATTTGAATAGACAAAAAAGTGTAGTAACAAGGTCGCACACGGCCAAACACACACAAACACTTCTGTTTTGGTGACAGAGCTTGACATACACTTCAATCACCGTTTATTTGGTATTTGCAAAAATCGTAGCCATGGCAACATCCCTTAAGGGGTCCCAGGCCGGGTGTCGAGAGTAGCAGCAGAATGCCACGAGATTCGGTATCAGCGCCGGGACATTGTGAAACAGCGATGGGCCACATGCCTCTTCTTGTCCCGTGACTGGCTCGGCTGCAAGGCTCTCCTTCACATGGAATTAAATCGTTTCTGAAGCTTGCGTTAGCAGGTGCTTTCGGCATGCTCCTGACATTCTGTTCACCGTATCTGGCCTTTTCCTAATGTAAACCAAAATTGCTTTTGCGGGGACGGTGGTGTGGGTGCCGCATCAGACAAGAGAGCGTGACAGCGGACCAGCTGACAGACTGGGCCAGGTCCGCAGAAGTGAGGCGAAGAAGGAAGGGCAGAGAGTGAAGATTGGGGGGGAAATTCAAAGAGCTTTTTAAAGAGGAAAAGAAAAGAGCTACTAGTTCGTTTTGTTTTAGTGATAGCCTTGATTCTCTTCTGACACATTTGAATTACAGGCATTCTTCTTCTTTTTTTTTTTTTGCCACAATGTTATTTTATTGCTATTTAAAACTTGTTTGTCTGGGAAGAAGCCATTACAACAACTAAGGGACTCAAAGAGAGAACTCTGATGTGAGTTCGGGTCCTGACACTGTGCGCCGCCCCCCCCAGGTGTGTGGCCCTGGGTGACACTTGCTTCTCTGGTCCCCAGCTTCCTTGTGTGTCAAAGGTGGGAGTGTTCCGGGTGCTGGGTGAGGTTCTCCCAGGCTGTGACACATAGGACTCTGGGAGGGCCATGTAAAGTGGGAGAAAGAACGCTCATCCTGTCAGCTACAACTGGATTTTAAATTTGCACACCCCCCAGGAAAATTCTTTGGGCAGTTAGTCTAAATGGGGGAAAATTCTTTCCACTTTTCAAAGGAAGCGGCTGTTGAAATTCCTGGAGACGAGGCATAAACACATACACAATGGAGATCTTGGTTTTGTTGTTGTCGTCAAAGGCGCGAGCGGCAAAACCAACTCCAATTTTGTCAGTGTACTGGTCGTTGCCAAGCGTCCTCACCATGGAGTTAAGGGACACCCGGTGCCATCTGTTCGTCCTTTCAGAGATGTGCTTTTGTACGGCTGCTCTGTGACATTTCTTCCCCTTGGTACCTTTGCTCAGGACATCTGCTTTCAAGTCATTCTAAACCAGAGCATTGATTCAGGCATGAGAAATCAAAGAGAGCGAGACAGAAGTGGGGGGCTCTGATGGGGTGGGGGGCCGTGGGAAAAGAAGATTGGTGCGGACCGTATGGACATCACTGATCATTCCATAATTTGCTCACAAAACTGCCTTTTCCTAAACAGTTTTGCCTCAACACGGTTGGACCATGAACATTTTTAAGCATATGAGATCAAATCCTTAATTATACACCTTCGTGTTGCTGATAAAGTCTTAGAAGGAAATATATAAGGTACTGGTTAGCAGGTGCCTTCTTAAGGAATGTATTAAACTCATCCACTCTGTTAGCGTCCGCTGTGCGCTCCCACTATTTGAGTTGTCCTTTGCTGTTCACAGAGGTGTTGGCAGACAACTCTCCTCACGGAGGAGCTATGGGATCTGGGGAGTCTCTCAGCATGTAAAACTAAATGGGAAGATTTTACGAAGCTACAGTGAGGACGAAATGAAGTGATAATTGGGAGGGGTCTTTCTCAGTTGTTAATTGTAATGCGTGACTATTACAGAGATATTTTCAGATAGGCAGGTTCTCCAAAGCGTTACTTCCCCCCCCTCCCCCATCCAGCATAGTGTTCCTGGAGGAGGAGCTCAGCAGGCAAAGTGAGGATACCTCAAGAGAGAAAGGCCTGGGAACCAGGAAAGAGGGACCAACCCAAGAGGGGAAGGAAACACCCAGGGGACTTGCGAGGCCGTCAGCTGTGGGGCAGGCCGAGAGTCTTCAGATTGGCTCAGGAAGACTGTGTACCCCAGGAGGAATGTCTCCCCCCAAAATGAAATTCATATATGAGTTTGAAGATTATGAGAGAAATTTCGGTATTCTCTGGGACAGTTCAGGTTTAGAGCAGGTTCATAGAAAACTAAGCAACTGAAATACAAGGCAACAATTAACTCTAGGAAAAAGGAAAACTTGAATAAGAAAGAAAATACGATTGTAGTGCGTTCTATGGTTCAGCTTTGAAAATTGTTGCATCAGAATGAGGTAAACACTAAATTCTGATTTAACCAAAATTATAATGTGACTTCTTTGGAAGGATGAGGGAGGGGAAAGAGGGTGGATTTGGAAGGAAAAGTCTTTTCAGAATAGGATGTCAAAACAGGTGATGACTAAAAACTGGAAATCTAGAGATGACAACATTTTATGAAATGAAGGCGAATTCTAGAACTAACAGCAAAAGAATTGCAAAATTTTAAGTGGTTGCCTCCAGGAAATGGAACTCAGCCTTGAAAGGATTGGCGCAAAGGATGATGTTTCTTTTTCTAGAGTTTGTAGTTATATTTAAAGTTTGAAACAATGTGTATGTACCACGTTGATAAGGCATTATCAAATTTTTAAAACCTACCGGGTGGAAGTATAATACTTTAAAGAAATGATAATTTAATTTTGGCAACTGTGAATTCATGGGAGGGTGGTCCAAGGTTGTGTTGTAATGCCCAGGAGAATCCAGAAGTTTGAGGACCATCCTCAATTTCAGTTGTCAAGGTTCATCTCTTGGAAAATAACATAGGACATCAGTGGCAAGTATCAATGGATATGTGCCTGGAATCTTACTTCTCCTTTCCCTCTTTAAATCATATAAAATCCTCACTATGCCTGTGAGCCTAGACTCCATAAAAGGGTTTTGGACCAGAGAAACCCATCCAACTCTTCCTTTTTCTGACCTAATAATTTTGTACATGTACTACTGGGGTACATGGAATATTCTTTAAAGTTAAACTGCATCAGGCTGAACTTCTCCTTTTGTGCACAGGCCTGGTACAATGTCTGGCACATAGTAAGTGCTCAATAAAAATATATAGAATGACTAGGTGAATCAAGGGTACACAAAACAGCAAAGAAACCACAATAACCTCTTAAGACCCATATATTATACCTAAGCTTCCTTCTGCCTTCTCTTTCTTATTTTTTCTATATTGGAACCAGAACAATGTTTTCCAAACTTAACTCTGATCAGGCTACAATTGTGTGTGAAACTTTCAATGGTTTTCCCTTGCTCTTTACATAGAAGACAAACAGATGGGACCATCAGGCTCTGCGTGGTCTGCACCCACCTCTTCAACTTCATCTCCTATCACTTTCCCCCTTTTCTCTTTCCCTCCTTCCCACCTCTTGCTCCCATCATGGAGCCTTTGCTGTGGTCATCTTCCCATCTCCCACATTTAACCCCTACTCATCCTTCAGGTAAGCATCAGATCCTCAAGGGAGGCATTATCAACCTTCCTTAGTCAAAGCCTTCTCTTTACGTTACCATAGCAACACGAACACGTTCCTCTGCTTGGCTCTGTTACAATTGCAGTGTGATACTTGCACGTCTGATAATTTGGTTAGCAATGGTCTCGTCCAATGGGACAAAAGCACCTGGAGGGCAGGAACCACGTTTGAAAGAGCATTTCCAGCCCCTAGCCCACCCAGCACCTGACCTCAGGTAGTTGCTTGATTATAAACAGATGAGTGAAGAAAAGGACAATGTGCATCCTTAGAAATGGGATCAAAGCTGGGGGTTGTCTTCAGTCACTGGTAATGATGATAATGATGGCAGTGGTGGTTTGTGGGCTAATTATATGTGCAGAATATTCAGATATTTTTAGAAGAAGCTTGTAAGTGGCTGTTTTCCCTCTTTGTCTCTCTGAGTCACTTTCCACCACAAGCATCTCCGAGTCTGTGCTTACACATAACACATACACACACACACACACACACACACACACACACACACACATACACACACCCATATACATTCCAAAGCTCCCGGTGGTGACTCAGCAGCCCACCATGTCAAGCATCCCTGTCAAAATTAGTTTTCTGTGACTACTGATGAGTGGAAATTTGCCAGTGTAGGAGGTTGGTGGGGGTTTGAGAGTGGGTGGGGAGGGAGAGCAGAGGTGCCTGAGAGACCCAGTAGCAAATACTTTTAAAGCCTCTTAAATGGTCCGATATTTTAAGTGCATGTTTCAAGTTCTTGAGTTAATTAGCTGTAAACTTACAAAGGTGATCAGTCTTGAAAGTTTGGGTACCGGACTTTTGAATTCCTAGCTGCTCCTTCAAAGCTGCAAGCTGGTTTTGAAATGTGGCTATTGTGGGTGAAATACTGACTCATCCTTCTAACATGACAAAAAACCATTCCATCAGAGCAGCTCTGAGAACAGCAACTGACTTCCTTAAAAGAAGGAACACTAGTCTCTGAAAAATTGAATTATTGAATAGGCTTGGCTATAAATATAGACTTTTCCTATCCCTTGCCATTGTGCTGAAAAATCTCCCCTATCCTTTTCAGAAGAAAACTGTTTTCTCCTACTTTGCTTTTAGGGCTGTTCGTGGTCAAGGTGCACAATTAAATGTTAACTCACTCAATGTGATTAATACGGAAACTAAGTAATTCATCCGTATCGAAAATGTGTGATTAGTTTTCTCAAAGTTATATTTAGAAATCCAGAGGCTCACGTAGATGAGAAGTTTGGGTGTAGAACAAGAAAAAGCCTGTCAAATCTCCACCTCTTTTTTTCCCCAACACAAAACGAATGGTGAGACCTTTATTTAAGGAGGACTCTCAAGCCCTTTATTCTTTGGCTTTAATGCCATGCCTGTGCCGATGCAAGAGCTAACAGGTCTGCAACCTCCTGACCTTCAAGGTTTTTTGGGGTCAGTCCTCTGTGGTCAAACAGTCACAGTTAAAGAGATGCTCCTCTCCTTAGTAATAGCACATAACTCAGAGGTATGCTGTAATCTCAAGTCTTTCCTTCTGGATCTTTCTAGATTAATCACGTTAATAATAATGTCATCCATGACAACAATAATAATACACATGCCACCAAATACCGAGTTCTCATCCTGCTTCAGACAGTGAAGCAAACCTATACGTATTCTTATTATCCCATTTTACAGGTGAGGAAACAAGGCTTAGAAAGCCTGTGCCTCTTGGAAGTAAGTGCAGAAGGTAAGACTCAGATGCCTCACGGTGCATGATCGCATTCAGAGCCGTCCTACCCATCATAATACTGCCCACCGTGTTTCCAAGTCACTCACGGAGGGGCCTCTCCGAGTCCAGGGACGAGCACCTTGAGGGCTGGAAGTCTCTTTGTATCTTTAAGTGATGCCGTCATGATTCAATCACAGAGACTGAGCTCTCTGACTCAAGGACGAGGGATAGCAGAGAAAATCCTGAAACTATGGAAAAAACAAACAAGCAAACCTCGTTTCATCACGATTGCTTCGTGAGCTGGGTCTCACCTGGTCCACACGGACATTCCCTGAGCAGAGATGGTTGGCTGGGTGATGGGTTCCACCTACATTTACATGTGATCATCACATCCTGCCTTAATTCATTCCCAAATTTTTGAATATTTGTCTTCGAAGCATTGATTTACGTATTTAAAAGTGCCCTGCCTTATTCCATAGCCTGGGTTCATTACTTTCTTGGATTATCCAACCCAGTAGTAAGGGACTTGGATGACCTTCAAACCCATCCCATATTTCCATTTCATAGACAATGAACCAGGATCAGAGAGGTTGAATGACTTGCCCAAAGTCACAGAGCAAGTAAATGGCAAGGCCAAGGCCAGGACTCAGGTCAGACTCAAGTCCATAATCCTTTCACTGCTAAATCAGCTTCACTAATTACTAAATCTGTCTCTTTCCTATTTTACTTTACATTTGTATTTTCTTCTAATTATTCTAAACTCACTATAAAAGGAAGAATTTTGTTTGTATTTATATTCTTAGCTGCAATAATTGGATAAATGAGAGCATGCCACAGTGATACAATGATATACACCAGTGGTTTACATATTACTATTTATTTTTTATATGTATACATTATTAATCATTTATATATTTACATTATTTATACACCAAATTCTCCTGGCATTATCTTTGAAATAAACATAACTTTAATATTTTAAGAAAAAAGTTTTAGCTATTAGCTCTTCACATATTCAATACTGGTGGCAGAGATTGCTATTGTCTGTTTAAAAAATGGTTTTCTCTTTATTTCCGCAAATCAGAATGCCCCATTTTAGCCTTATATGTGGCCATCCACTATAAAGATGATGTTTCCCAGCTTCCCTTGCAACTTCGTGTGGCTATCTGTCCAAGTTCTAGATAATGAGTCCTGAGAGGGAGTGCCAGAGTCCTTTCTCTTAGTTCCTTGTGTCTTCTGGCTGGGATGCAGTTGTAAAGGCTGGTGCTTGACAGCCACTTTAGACCATTTGGCAAAATGCTAAAATTGGTAGAGAAGCAAAATAGAAGGAGCTTGGGACACTGACGGTTGTAGAGCCACAGCACCAGCCTCTCTCTGCTTACTTCTGGACCTAGTTCTAAGTGAGAGAAAAATAAATTCATGTCTTATTAAAAATCACTATTATTTACGGATTAATTTGTTATATGCAGCCTAACCAAGCCTAAGTAACATGATGTGCTATATGACTTTAGAAATCCTTAACTTTAAATTAGAAAGTTCAGAGAATTCATTAATAAACCAGTATAAAAATGAGGAAAGTTAAGTACCTGAACTCATCAGAGAAGGTGCGTACCTAGACTTTTCAAGTTTCTGAAAACTCTAGTTATGTAATGGCTTTAGTGCGTAAAGAGAAGACGAAATTTCAAATAAAATATGGAACGTATCCAAATTTGCTTTAATTTTATTTCCCAATAAACATATCTTTTAGAGGAAATAAAACTTATGCTCTGGTCCTTGGGTCCTTTTTGTGAATTTCAAGTAAGACCGAGACTCTAAATATTGAGAGTGAATGAGGGCATCCTCATTTCTTCGTAATCTATGAATGCTGTTGTTATAGTAATATAATAATACACAGTGGAAAGATATAGCTAAGCAACAACTGGCTGGAGTGACATTGAAATCTTTCTGTTCTAACCAAATTCATATCTCAATTATTTCAAGTTTTCTTCTCTACATTAGCGGTTCCTTACAAATTGCCGGTGGAGGTGGAAGACAAAGGTCTTCAGCATTACCCAGCTTGTGAACCTCAGAAATTCTACTTACCAACATCAAATATTAAGAACTATAATACTTTTTTTTTTAACTCTAATTTTGGAATTTGATGCAGGAAAATACTTTGGTTGCATCCACGAAATCGCCGTCGCGGTGCTGCAGCAGGGCAACGAAATTAGATATTACACAGTGGGGGTGTGTGTGTATTTCTGGGGTCTTGCCCAAGATGATGGAACCTTGCAGCTGCTTAATCTATAAGGCAGGACCTGGGGCAATGAATACCTCCGAAACAGCGAGGAAGCACAAATAATTCCAAGGATGTGATTATAGATTCCCAAAAGTTCCATGGGCTCCGTGCTGCCTCCTCACTTCTCGGATGGCTGGGGTGGTGGTTGCTGTCATCTCCACTCATTTGATACCAGAACTTTCCAGCAAATTCTGTCTAGCTAGGTTGGTGACTCAGGGTTCCAAGTCTGTTTTATGAATTCTTTTTTTTTTTCATTTAATTTTTGTTTTGGTTTGTTTTATGAATTCTTTAGAAACCTGTGGACTCTAAATTGATTTGTCCAGATCACTAACATCCTTTTTCTGAATGACCTATTCCTAGATTCTTAGTGGAGTGTGTATGTGTGTGTGTGTGTGTGCTGTTGGATGGGAGCTATACAATTTTCAGGCCCTTTAAAAGAATTAAAATGATTTGCGAACTTTGGAACATTTGCTCATTACCTTTTCATGTTATTTATGCGAGCTTGGGTGTAGCTCTCATTAGAAAGATACTAACCCAGGATTTGACAGGAAAATTCACTTTCTCCCTTGGACTGATGTGAGTAGTTTTCATTTAAATGACCTCAAGAGTCAAGGTAAAAACCCCACCTCCTTTCCTGGCTTTATCAAAATGGAAAACAGCACGGTTCTTTGGGACAATTTCAAGAAACATGTGGTGCCTGCCTGCTATGTTCAAATATTTTTTGGACAAATGAAGAAGCAAGTCACCTCTTAATGCTTTATAGTTTCCTAATTTTGCAAAGCAGGGAGGAAACCATAGTAAACACACATCAGTTTGCTATTTTAACACGTGTCATGTTCCACTTTCGGAGGCTGTACTGTTAGTCATCACAGAGGAGCAATTCATGTATTAGGAGTATTTGTTACCCAACAACCAAGTCTGAATAACCAACCCACACCCGCCAGTTAACCATTTAAAGCTGACGGACCAAAGCATTTCACCTGTTGCAATTAGACCCAGCGTGGCTCTGGGATGCTCTTGAGAGCTACCAGCACTTTCTTTCAAGTCATTTCTGGACTGTTTGCAACAGTTGAACTCTTTTTGGTAAAGGGTTATGAAGATTGACATCTATGGCATTCTTCTTTCTGCTGGGAGAGATTTTGCGTGCGGCTTGCCTGGATTTACTTGATGTAGTGATCAGATATGTTCAACGGGGCTGCCGGCTGGAGGCTGGGGGTAGTAAATGGTAGCCGAGGAGGACAAGGTTCCACCCAGGCTCCGATCAGTCCTGAACATCTGTGACTACATGGTCAAAATTCCATTTATTCTCTTGGAGGCACAGCGAGGACAATTTTTTTTCTTAAAGATTTTATTTATTTATTTGATGGAGAGAGAGAGTGAGAGAGAGAGAGAGAGCACAAGCAGGGGGAGCGGCAGGCAGAGGGAGAGGGAGAAGCAGGCTCCCTGTGAGGAGGGAGCCCAATGCGGGACTCGATCTCAGGACCCTGGGATCGTAACCTGAGCCAAAGGCAGATGCTTAACCTACTGAGCCACCCAGGCGCCCTATTTTTTTTTTTTTTTTTAACTCCTCTTGACTCAGCATCAAAGGGCGGGCTTGTCACGTGCTTGTGATCTGGCCATAATGATCAGACCCGTGAATGCAGCTTCATGTTGAGGTGCAGATCTTCCCATGGGGGACGCATCAACTGCTCTTACATAAAATGTGTCGTGAAGCTGGCAGCGAGGCACCCAGGCGGTCTCCATGCTGTTGCTATGGGTGTCCCATTAAATATCCCAATGCTCTGTGCTCAAAACGAGGAAAAATTGACATTCTGACTTCCCATACAAGAGTGGAATACATGATTCGCAGTCCTCCTGCAGCATTAATCAAGCCGTGTTTACATGGAAAGAAGCCAATGGGGCCGGAGCGAAAGAGGTGCACTGGGGAAAGCCAAGGGATGATGTCATCTGGGCAGAACTGCTCCGGCAAGCCACTTGGCTGGGTAAGGAGCCTTGTATCTAGCTGCGGAGCAAATCCCAGTTAAGTGTTGGAGGAGCACCGTGGTGTTCGACCCTGTTCTTGGGATTTACATGGTTGCATTATGACTTGTTTATTAAATAGTATCACATCATCATTTGTTATTATCTCAAGTGAGAAAGCGCCTGATCTATCGGTAACATGGCCACGAAAGACTTCTAACCCTTTGCAGGGAGAAAGCGTGCACACACACTTGTATGCTCAAAACATAAAGGAAAAAGTGCCGTTGGTCCCAGCAAGATGGTTGCGTGGTTAGTTATTCCAATCCCATTTCTTCCGAGATATGCGTTCACATGCTCGTCCTAAGATGGAATTGTCTTCACTGTATCACCAAAGAATTTCAGAGGAGAACTTTGGTGTCAGGTGTCCAGGCCACAGGCAGTGGTGAATGCGATCGATACGGTTTTTTTTTTTGAGGAAGCTTAGTTATGTCAACCGGTCAACATGGTAGCGTTTCTCTGAGAAGCACAGCGGAATTTGGCCATTTTAGTGTAACGATATTAATACCTGAATTTGGCATTTTAGTGTAATCATATTAATGCCTGACTTATAGGCATTGCTTTTTTAGGAGACTCCTGAACTCGCTGTTCTGGATGAGCATCAAATACTTTCAAGTTAGAGTTTTTGCCCATTTTTAAAGGATTCTTAAAATAACCAAAAAAAAAAAAAAACCCCAAAAAAGGTAAACACCACCACCACCACCACCACCACCAACTAAACCAAAAACACAAAAAGCCCCAAAGGATCAGCTTAATCTAGAAACGGACAAATAGCCTTTGAATAATTCATGGATTTTATTGTATATTATATACAGAGACTAAGGATATTTTATTAAACTAAGCAAAGAATGGATTTGAACTTTTTAGTTAGCCCATAACTCAATCCAAAGGAGAAATTGCACCGCTTTATCTTGAGTGGTGTGTAAAGACTTTAACAGTTTCCTCATGGTACTGTTGGGGCTACACCAGGGTAGTCAATGAAGTAAAGACTTAAATAAAATAATGAAGTAGTCTGCAAAGAATAACAGGAGTACAAGGATTCTTAAAAGATAATTCTTAGAGAAAAGTTTGCTTTCAGGGTTGGACACACAACAGGGCGATGGCAGCAGGCTTGAAATAACCCGACTTCTTGGAAGCAGAGATTCTACTTTGTGATAGGAACTGACACAACGCTTAATCTCGGAGGCAAAAAAAAAAAAAAAAAAAAAAAAGGGGGTTTCAGGCGATTTAGGAGACTTTCAGAACACTTTAAAATGAAGGTGCTCTCTGCTTTGGCTTTGGATATCAACCTATGGCCGGTTTAGGTTGCGTTTTGGACTCTCCAGGCCAGGATTTGATCTTGACCTCTACGAGTATTACAAAGTCGCATAGCAGGACATGCTTCTCCCCTCCACTTCCTAGTTAACACGGTGTGGCAATTTAGCCCTATTTCTTTAAGAAGAAAAATAGGCAATTTCATTACATCTTGAAAATGTGTTTGTTAACAACCAGCTCTAAAGGTCTCTGGCATTTTGGTTGGGAAAGACGTGATTGGTTGAAGAAGCTTGACAGTAAACCTGCATCATAAAGGGCCAGATCACTGTATGAAAATATAGTCCCCATTGCCTGCTTTCGTCAGAGAATATTAATTGTAAGCCAGTGTAGATTAAGAAAAGTCGTGAACTGTGGTTGCTAACCACTCAAGCCTCAAACACTTTTTTTGTTTCAAGTGTATATATTTCATTCTCCCCTTATTAACATTAAAAAAATGAGTCTACATTTCCCAAACTGAAGCGGAATTTGGTAATTAGCCACATAAATTAATCAATGAGGATAATAAAACCATTCACAAGTAGGAGGCAATGGGAAGGTTTTTGGCATCTGCGTAAAAATCAAGAGAATGCTGCCAAGTATCGTTCAGTTTGGGCCACCATAGGCAATGCCGTAGAACATTCTTTTAAGGAAAATGTTTTCACTTTGGGAAAAACTATAATAGGAGCACAATCAGTAGTCAGAAATGCTGAATTCCACTGTATAGCTGTAAATGGCGGAAAAAGAGGCTCTCTTTCCTAGACATAATTCTGGAGTAGGCGGTTTACTTACCTTTGAAATCCTTTTCCTGTCACTAGGGAAGTATTTGACTATTATGGAGTCTTTCAAACCGAGCCGTGTGACTTCTTCAAAGAGCTAGATGGACAGTGCCTACCTCACATCATATACCCTGAAGACACTGGTTTCATAGAGTTGGAACATAGCATTGGTTTTTGCGATGGGTTAGGCATTGCTCAGCCTGGCAATCTGTTAAAGATGGACAGATTCAAAATAACACTGAAGGGAACTACAATTCCCCCAACTACCTATCAGCCCTTCGGGAAACTGCCAGGTCCACCCTTTCCCATAACCAGAAATCCACGGCCCTCCTGTTGCTTGGTATATCCTGAAGCAGAAGCAAAAGGCATCTGATGGGGGTGGGGAGCGAAAGAGGAGTCCTCGTCCCTGGCCACAAATTGCCATGAAAACTCAACCCAGATTCCTCTCCGCATGTATACTATTTGAAGAGAGTCTTCCCCCAGATTCTTACCAGCTGCCTTACAAGGGTTGGCTTACAAATGCCAGTGTGGGGGAAGGTGAGAATAGACAGGGTTTGAGGTCAACTCTTTGGACCCGTTGTCCTGTGGAGTGAGGGTGACAATATTATTAATTGACTGAAAGCTTCAAATTAGAAACAAAGCCAGAAAGAAAATAATTCGAAGTGCCACGTCTAGGCATAACAAATAGTTGTGATATGACTAGCCAGGGGAAAAGTCATCTGCCCTTTAAGGTTTGGATCTGTTCAGAGATAGCTCATCCTACAGCAATAAGAAACTACTGGTAAAGCATGAAGCAGGCAGCCCAGTTCTTTCTCTTCTGGTGTGGGTGGCAGGAACAGACTGTGGCCAAGGTCTGTAGCGGGTTGCATCTCACTCTGTTTTATAGACTTCCCCTGCTTTCCCTTTTCGTGCCCTTTTGTCTCTGGGGAGCTAGTCTTACCTCCATCATGCCTATTAAGGCGTTTGAATCAAGTTGGCTCAGTCTTGACATCTCCAGCACAGGAAGACTGAGGAACAGGTAGAAAGGGGGAGATTGCTTTTTAGAGGACAGTGACTTTCTCAGACTCAAAATCACACCACAAGTGCCACGGAAAGTGTGTGTGGGAGCCCTCCCCTGGAGAGCCACTCATTTGGAAAGTATAGGTCAGAGGGTCAATTTCTTGGAGCTTATTTTTCTTTTGGGGCCCCCAAATGTAAGCTTAGGATACACGTTGGGATGATTCTTTCACATCAAGTAGAGCCTCTTTTATCTTACGTGGAATATATTAGGCCAATGTCCAAAGTGAATGGAAAGGACTGAAGGGAAAAATGCAAAACTCGAAGATGCTTCAAAATGTTCACCTTTGCAGCATTTTCATAGACATTTATAAATCATGTTATCAAGGTCACAAAACATCTTGTAGGGTTTTTAAATTGCTTTTATTTAAAATTCATGGATTCATTAATTTGAAGAGAAATAACATTGTTACAGTACTGAGACTTTCAATTCTTTTTTTTTTTTTGAGACTTCCAATTCTTGAGTGTAGTATATTCATCCATTATTTTAAGCCTTCGAAATTCTTTTCAATGATGTCTTGCATATATATGCACGTGTAAACACATTTCCGCATACATATATACATATGTGTATTAGATTTATTTCTAGATATTTTATGTTTTCATGCTGTTATAAGTAGTGTCTTTTGAAAACTTTTTAAATTTCCTGTTTTTGGCATAAAGAAATACAATTGATTTTGTATATTGATCTTTTATAGAGTAATCCTGCTCTATTAATAATTCTAATAATTTATCAGCAGAATTAACCGTGGTTGACTCTTTGAATGTTCAACCAATTTTCCATTCTTAAAATAATCTTACTTGGTTGTGTTGTATTATTTTTTCAAAATAGCTCTAGATTTTCTTTGCTAATCTTCTGCTTGAGATTTTTATATCTTGACCATGACTAAATTGGCTTTCCACTTTTCTTCTTGCAATGTCCTTGCTGTGCTTTGATATCATGTTAGGTTCAAGGATGAGTTTGGGGATGTTGCCTCTTCTACTTTCATGCAGCATTTAAGTAGAGGGATATGATTTCTTCCTTTCAAGTGGCACTGTCTGGGCCTGGGATTTCCTTAAAGTGTGGATTCTTTTTCTGTAATGGAACCATTCACATTTTCTTTCTTTTTGGTCAATTTTGGAAAGTTGCATTTCTCTAGGAATTTATTTTACCTAGATTTTTAATTTTATTGGCATAAAGTTGTTCATAATGTCTTATTATCCTTGCAATGTCTGCAGAATCTGTTATGGGCTCTCTTTTATATTTATGATATATTATTTTTGTGACTTTTCTCTCTCTCTCCTGGTCAATTTTTGCCAGAATTTATTAGTCTTTTCAAAGGACTACGTTTTGGCTTTGCTGATCCTTTCTATTATACATCCGTTTCCATTTCATTATTCTCTTCTGTTTTTTTTTTTCTCTTCTGTTATCTTTATTGTTTTATTTTATGTTCTTTGAATTTTGCTTGCTTTTCTTATTCTAACTTTAACTTATCCTTCTAATTCTCAAGGAACTTTCGATGTAACTGTGGAGCTCAGACATGCAATCACACCTACATATGTAACACATGAATGACCTTGACCTGTGCTGCCACATGAAAGCCATCAGCCACCTGTGGCTATTGAGCACTTGAAAGTGGTTAGTCCAAATTGAGATGTGCTGTAAATACAAAATCACACCAGATTTTGAGGATCTGACACAAAAGTAATGTAAAATTAGTATTTTTTATATTGATTACAGAACTTTGCTATGAACTCAGACCCCGAGAAGCAGTGGCTTGAATGACATGGCCTTGTGGGGTTGAGTTGGGGTTGCTCAGATAAGCTCAGCCATTTGAATGATGGTGTATTTCCCTCAAACACATCAACTCTCTCTTAGCTCTCTTTCCTTGTACGTGCTGTTCCCTCTTCCTAGGATGCCTTTCTTATATGTATGCCTGGTGAGCCCTTTAAAATTAGTTGCTTGGATCTTTTCTAGATAGGCTTCCCTGACACTTTTCCCTACTCTAGAGGAATAAGCCTTCCATGACATCCTGTGTTAGGGCCTTCTCACTCTGTCTTCCAAGAATTTGTTTATTTTTCTGTCTTCACCATTGGACTGTAAGCACAGTGACTTGTCCATATATATCGTTGTATCTCCTGTATCTGGCATGTGTCTGGCATATTAGAGGCGGTCAATAAATTCCCGAATGAATGACTACTTTGTCATTCACAACGTGCTGTAAGCAAGCTCTGTAAATTCATACTATTTGTTCAGGAAGTAGAGCCAAGTGATCAGAAGTTCTGCCTGGTCTCACCACGCTGTGGCTGTAACTCTAAACCTTGGTTTCGCTCAATTCTGAAAGCGAATTTTAATGGCACCGCCCTCCTAAGTTATCATAAGGATTAGATAAAACAATTCAGATAAAGCGCTTAGCGGAGTGCCTAGCACATGGTAAGCACTCAAAAATATTAACCGTTATTTGTGATAAAACAAGAAGTCCAGCTTCCCAGGAGGTTGTCCTAATATTTCTGTTTTTTGTTCTTTGCTTGTTTGTTTGTATAAATAGTTATGTAGAATGGAGTGGGATTATAGGATTATGGTAGATGCCATAAACGTATTATTTTTTCTTTCTTCTCTTCAAATATACAAAAGCTGCTCATCATTGTTCATGGTCCATGTTAAACACTCAGCAAAGCTTTCTGATCATCCTGACCCCTGGACACCTCTTTCTCTCCTGAATTTCTGTAGCACTTCTGGCCAACCTCGTCATTTGATGCTTAGCATTCATTACCTTTGGCTCAAATAATGATCACTTCTTGGGCAGCTGTCTTACATTTTATATCAAAGACTCCACGTGGGCTGTAATTACATCTCACCCGTCATCGTATCCTCAGTGACATAGCATTTTGCTTACAGTGAATTCAATACATATTTGCTGACTGATTATTTGTGTGGGCTGGAGAGTAAACTGTAGTGTTACGAAGGTCACCCATTTAGTTGATCCCTAATAAGTACATGATAAGCACTAATGCTTTTATATTTTTGCCTTAACGGGTTGATCAATTTGCATTAATTGAAATGGATCATGAAAGCTGTTTATGTATAAATATTCAAATGAAAACGCACATGCAATATCTTCTTTAAATCACTCTCTTGTGTCTGTGTCTATATGCAATGACTGCACCATGATAGTTCTGGATTAAAACAGGACCTTTATTTTTAAAGTAAAAATTGATTAAATTTGAATTTGTAATGCTCTACACACAGTGTCCTTCCCAAGCACAGTGCTCGTGTGAGAAGATGTCCGGGTGTGTGAAGTGTAGATAGAGGGTGAGAAGCTTTCATGCAGGTGGGACCAAAAAGCTTGTGTAGTTCCTAGCTGCTGTTTTCACCTTATACCCATATGAGAATTTTTCCTCTGGTTTGTGGTTATAACCAAAGAGCATCGAGAGTGTGGTGTTTATCTTACGGACTGCACAATGCATGAACTCTAAATAGCCACTCGTCCTCAATTGCTGCTTCTTAACTTGGTCAATCAGTTGTTTCAACTCTTTCCTAGCATCCCATGGCTCAGCCATATGCCTTGTAGTTGTGAGGCAGCGTTCTTGGGCCCTCTTTCAAAAGATATTTAGTTTGAATAATATTACGCGAATACCTATGCGGTGTCAGGCCATTTTGTAAAATATATTTCATTACTTCCCCATTCTGCAGACAAGAACACTGAGGCTCAAAGAGCTTAAATGAGTCACCCAAAGTAGCAAAGCTAGAAGAGGGAAGGGCCGGGATTCACACTCAAGCTCTCTGACTTCCGTGTTCTCGTTTCTGTCATGGGGCAGCCCTGACTCTTGCTGTCAGTGGCATTTCTGCCTCAGTTTTAGAGACAAAACAGTAAAAATATCACATCGTTTATTTTTATACACATTACTTTCATGCGATGGCATCCAGTCAGTGACCAAATCCACAACGGTACTTTGTTCCAGCCTCTCCTCTCCCGTCCTTTGCAGCCCCGCCGCCATAGCTGTATTTCAGAATCTTATCGTGTGTTATCTGCACCTCAGTGGGGTCAACTGATTATTCTGTGGGCTGCTCTCTACCCGGTGCTGGTGTGGGATCATTGACTAACAACTATCTGATCACTCTTGTTCCCCAACTCAAAACCCTTTCATGACTCTCCGTGGAATACTGGAAGAAGTCTAGATTTCCTGGCGGAACACGCCAGGCAGACCCTTCACAGTTCCCTAATCCTATCTGTGCCACGGCCTCTTTCCTACCCAAACCACCACCAGGACTCACCTTGCAGCTTCACATCTGTGGGTTCTTCACCCCCTCTTCCACTCTGGTTGGGATGCCGGCCCAACTCTCAAGATCCACTTCAACCATTTTGAAATGCTTTTCTAATACCTTTATGAAAATTATTTGCTCCACCTCTATGCCTCTACTCCATTCTGTTTAGAATACCATGAAAGTACCCGTGACATGCAATATTTTCTTTATTTACCATAAGTATCTCTCTCTGTTTCTTGGACTTTAACCTCCTTGAGAACACGAATGATGCCGTAAATGTCTTCGTGGGGTTGGTGCCCAGCAGAATATCTGCACCTTCCCTTTCTGTAAACTTTTGCTGAAATATTTAATTAACTTTCTGAAAAGATTTTACAAAGGCAGGAAACAATTCTTCACATCCCAGAGCACATACTTTGGGTGAGATAAGACAAAGCAAAAGCAAATGGCATTATTGTGTATTTGGTATTTTGAAATTTAGTACTCTCGGGTTGCTGTGGGTTGAAAGAGGAGAAGGTGAAGAGAAACGGGAGCTGGGTGAAGGTTAAGTAGCAGGGGATGAAAAGCTCAAAAGGGCTGAGTTCAAAGTGGGAGAAGAGACAGTAAACGACAAGGAGAAGGTCTGACTCGGGTCTAACACAAGGGTCGTGTAATAAAACAGTAGTTCCTTCTTTTAAATTTTGGTCACTTCTACTATATAATAAGAGGATGCAAAGCTGTGGGTGTTAGTCCTGATGTGGGAAACTTCAGGGTGTCCACCAGCGGAAGAGCAAGAGAAGGATGCTAAAGGGAAATCATCTTCCAACGAATGCCGGAAAGTTTTAGGATATTAAGACTGTCCAGGGGGATTTTCTTCTGTCCAGGCAGGTGTTTAAAAACTAAGAATGAGGGGCACCTGGGTGGCTCAGTCAGTTAAACATATGCGTTCGGCTCAGGTCATGATCTCAGGGTCCTGGGATCGAGTCCCGCGTCGGGCTCCCTACTCAGCGGGGAGTCTGCTTCTCCCTCTCCCTCTGCCCCTCCCCCCGCTGATGCTCCCTCTCTCTCTCAAATAAATAAATAAAATCTTAAAAAAAAAAAAAATCCACTAAGAATGAAAGTACATCTCACAACACTTCCCGTCCCCTCTTTTCTGATCTAATCAATGTTTTAGTAAATTTACTAATTATTTATTTCGTAGGAAATCCAGTAACATTTCCACTGCTTTCTAGACTTTCCTGTGCTGCATTTGGCTTTCATGAAATATTCTACACATTCACCACAATTAACTTAATTAATTGTATTTTATGACTTTGGGTCAGAATGCCAGAATTTCTGTGCCAGGTTCATTGTACTCATTGAAACCTCAAGAGTATCTTTCGGATATTGGCTTTCAGACCTTCCTTTTTGAATACGTTGCTATTTACTTACTATGTGCCAAAGCCACCATGTCAATGTAATTGAAAACAAGCAAGAAAGAGACTGGATGGCTCAGATGAATGGAAATGTGATACACACCCTTCCACCCACAGCCCATTGGCTGGCATCCAGGCCGGGCTGATGGGGACTAAAAGTAATTACCATCTGATGGCTGGACAATGGTCTGTGTGAAATGAGCTGGTTATCTCAAGTCTGGTTCCTCATGGACAGGTGTTCATATTGCAGTCCCCTCCTTCAGTGACAGCAGCCCAGGGACTGAATGAGTCACAGAGACCTGACCTATCTTTGCTCATTTGAGATTGGATGCCTACTTGTGACACAAGGTAACTTCGGGCTCCCGCTGTAAACTTTTCAATAGATAAGCAGAGACTGTAAATGCGAATGTCTAATCAAGTTCTTTTTCTCCCCCCACCTCCCCGCGAGTGTAAAAGTCACACACAAAATGAGGACAAATGCTAGCCATTTTTCATTTGTCTATTTCATGAACATTTAGGCTGTGTTACCAAAGGAAAAAAAAGGCAATTATTAGCAAAATGAGAACAATCTGACTGTTTTTTTAGCACTATAATAATGTGCCATGAACCCTTAAAATTCCAGCCTTGCCTTACAAACCACTGAAGAATAATAATGAGAACGCACTCCCCACATCTGTTATGAAAGTCATAGGAAACAACCAAATTTAGTATCAATATTATTACCCATTCTGCCAAAGCCGAAGATCATTTCCCCCATTCGTTTAAAGCAAAAGATTTTCCAAACTTTATAAATATTGTTATGTCTCTCAAATGCATTACCTCACAGGTCTCTTCTGAAAGGTATCCAAATTCTACATTAAGGCACTTGTGGGAAAAGTAGAAAAAATAAATGGTTTACTTTAAATGGGATTTGGAAAGGGTATGATTACGGTCTGAAATGTATCGCACTGACATAGTAAAACTGAACTTCCTAATGGATTCTTAAATTTTGAGTAAGCATTAAATCCATTTATCGAACTCGTTTCTGTATGTCTAAAAGTTACAATAAATACATATATTTTCTCCCTGATGGATTTCCCGCAGCGAAGGACGCCCTACGTTAGTTGGCAGACTGAGCTGGGAGAACGCTGAGGGTGCATAGCCGGATACTCAACCTGAGTGTGAAAAGAGAGCCAGAAAACTTTCCTGAGCGAACAATTAAGCATGTGAAGAGAGAGAGACTTGCTCTGCCACATAAAGAAGGCTCGCGAAAGTAGGCAAAGCGAAATGTCCTCCGCTAGACTTACAAATGGACGCCGGCTCTGCCCGCCCCCCTGGCCCCCGTGTTTTTATGCCATCAGGTAACCAGAGCTGAACCGTGTCCAGAAACACATTAGATCTCGCACTTCGGTGGTGCCAGGCAGACAAATACACAGAAGGGCTCACAATGGCCAAATTCAAACATGAATAGAGAGCTGGATTTTCATTGTTTGCTCACAATACCTCTTGGGTGGAAGGAAGGAAATCGCTTGTGTTGCCTAATAACTTGAAATGCCCCAGAGAAGGAAAAACAGACAGATTCCCATTTTGGTGGTGCCCTCGCTCCCGCAGCCAGCGGTTCCCGGTGATAAAGCTTGTTAGGGGCTGTTGTGTAGATCCTGCTCAAATTCTAAAGCCACAAACCATCGGTGTCGTCAATGAGTCTGTCCACCGTGAGGGATGCACGGGCAGGATTTGCAGGCTCTGCCAGGGAGCCATCTAGATGGGAACGTCGGCGAAATAGTCGCGTGTGAAAGAGACCCACAGATGGGCGAAAGGTGACAAGCTATCGCTTTCCGGCTTGATGAGTTTCATAGAAAAATGTTTTTGAGCTTGTAAAAGTTATGTTTGTACTCTTGGCACAAATTCTAACAGGAATAAATTTCCATTTTGGCATTTGGTCAATAAGAGCAATACAACCAGAGCTTTAAGATAAAGGAGAGTAGAAGTCATGTAACCCAAAAGCACGCAGACATGCAGATAAAGGCGAACTGATAGCAAGACGGTAAAATACTGCCTTAGAAGGCGTCCGCTGCCTGGATTTGATGAAGACCCAAACGAGGCCCCGCCTGAAGATCTTTTAGGAGTCGTCGTGTGGGATTTTTGCATGATATCGCCATCTATACGGTCGAGTTCATGGCAGTTCAAACCCTAATCCCAATTCTGATTTTTAGTTTTTCCTTTGGATTCTCCCACTTGCCTCCCTGCACAATGATTCCGTGTGACAGACAGAGGGACGAATGCGGGTCTAGTGTCGCTCCCCAGGTTTTATCGCTTTCCAGGGGGGGCGAGCTAATATGGGGAACAGGAACCGTGGTGGTGATATTTCTTGGACCCAAAGTTAAATTAAGCATCTGAAAATCAGCATTGTTTGCTAAGGTGTCTTTCCCCCCCTTATTTAGGCACATAGTTTTTAAATGAATAAGGTCTGCTGAATAACGTGCTAGGTGAGACTACGCACATTAAAATGTACAATATGTGTATGTATAGAAAACATGCCCAGAGTTTCCTTGAATCTTGGTTCAATTTTAAAATGCTAACCTCCCAAGAGGTAGGGAAAGTACAGGAAATTATTCCTAGGTGTTACCTCTCAGTAGCTCTTTCTAGTAATGAGCTATGAATTCTTATCTTACAACCGATATAGACTTTATTTTGTTAACTGGATGGTATTTCGTTCACCACAAAGTCACAAATAAGAATATTTTGTGTACTCTTTTGTAATGAGTTGTTCTTAAAATCCCAAATGTCATTTATACACGTTGTGTCCTAATTAAATCTTAAGCAACTGATTTTTTAAAAAATGTTCAAGGGCTTTATGTGGACTGTTTATATCGGGGTTTTGAAATATGCATGTACGTGAAGTACCGATGTAAAGGTGAAAGATGACAGACAAGCAATCAAAATGTGTGTTTTGTGTATGTGTGTGTACACACATCGGATGTTGGTTTATGGACACTTAAAGAAACACCAGGGACGCCTGGCTGCCTCAGTCCGTAGAGCTTGTGACTCCTGATCTCAGAATCGTGAGTTCAAGCTCCATGTCGGGTGTAGAGCTCACTTAAAAAATAAAATAAAATAAGTTTTTAAAAATTAAAAAGAAAACCTAAAAAGCAAAACAAAAAGCAGAGACAGTCTTAAAAAAAAGAAAAAAGAAAAAAGAAACACCATTCATTTGATGGTAGACCCCAGAAAAATCAGTTGGCTCTACCATTTCACCTACTAAAAGAACTCTTTTAGATTTGCTAATTTTCTTCCATCATTTCTGTCCTCATGAAAGAATCCTGCTTTTCTTCACTGCCTTGAAGGCGATTCTTTGAACAGGAAAAATGAGTGAGTCATGGCCCCATCACTCTTAGGCAGAAGTCAAATGGAGCTCTTCTGAGGAAAGACATTGTATTATTTTCAAAATGAGTAAGTCTCCAATCCTTCATTTAAATTTACCTTCTTTTATATGCGCCTTCAAAAATACCTTACCTTCCACACCTCCCCCCTACACGTTTCCAGCTCGAATTGGATTTCTTCAGTTGATGCACATTTAGGAAAATGGTAAGCTACCCTAGAATGGGAGGAACTATAAAGTTTCCCATCTCCCACCAGAGGGCTATCCTTGCAAACCTTGCGTGTTCTATCCTCTGAATCAGCCTTCAAACTTTTGCATAGTTGAGGCAGATTGCCTCTTTGACCATATTTTATTACTTTGGGAGAAAGCATCAACTGGATCCCAAATAAATAAAATGGGTCAAAGAAATTTGTAAACTATCTGAGAAAACCCCAGATGTGTGCTTGGTGACATTTCACACACTTTCAAACTTAGGTTGGAAAAACCTCTACTTGTATACATCTTGCAAAAGTGGCATCTGTGGCCTTATAAATATTGTTAGATACAGCTCTTCCACGAAATCATAACACCTTTTGATGTAATCTGGAAAGGAAGCATTAGAAATGTCTGCTAAAAACACTGACCTTTTCATAACCTCGCAAAAATAGTGGGCTCTTTATAGCTGGAAACCGAAGTTAGAATGCATTGTTTCCATATGCTTTAAAGGATGTTCCTCAAATCTTTTAAGTTTTCCTGGTGAGCTAGGTTCTTTCTCCCTGACCCACTTCTTGACCTTCATTCACTTTCCACCTGACCCTCCACTGTTCCTAGTATTGGACAAGGAGGCTAACCCACCTGAATCTGCTTTTTGGAGGCGAGGGATCCCAGGGGTTTTTGGTGGATGATGGGGAAGGAGAAGAAAACCATGTAAGTCCTAACGCCCCGTCAAGGAAGGTATGGGGCACGGGTAACACGGTTGCCTACAGGGCAAGTTTCCACGGTCATTGCAGGTACATAGAACAGTGTATGCCTGAAAGTGGTCCTAACTGCTGAAAAGCTGGGCGTGTGGCTTCAAGAGGTGCCAAGATCCTTCCCAGGCGTGGACAGTTATAAAAGGGACCACCACAGGGGAGCACTGATGACAAAGAGTCTGTAGCCTACTTTCTTATAAGTCTGATTTAATGGCTGTTACCTTCTGGTTTTCAATATGGCTTAGGATTGAACAGTGGCTTAGTGATTCGCCATGCATCCTTCCCGAATCCTCCTGCCTCCTCTGTGGTTCACTGTAGCCTCCCTCCACCCCACTCTCCGTTAGAGGAAACCCATGTCGGATAGAAATGTAGCCTACTGTTCATAAGCTCTTTTTCTACTGGTGCCAATCTTGAAAAACGAGAATCGGAAGCTGCTAGATGAGAACCCAATGCCTTAGTGAGAGAGATGAGGGAGAGGGGAGGGGCGAGAAGCCAGAAGAAACAGACACCGCTCAGGTATCCCCCATTTTTCCATATTCAAGAGGGAGCCTGTGGTGTGGAGATGGAAAGGGGTGATATTGGGATTAAGGGAAAAAACAACGGATAGTTCCGGGTGTATGAAAGCAGCTTTGTGCTTAGGTGAAATTTAAAACAACAATCAAACAAATGAATTTACAATGGAATTTTCCCGCCTTTAAAGTCATTGGGATAGACCCGGGGAATGTAAATTGGCCAGCAGGCTGAAGCGAGTGGCACTGAACTACAATTGGAGGTTGTAATAGTGTTAGATAAAAATATAATGGAGGCCAGAAAAAATAATAGGAAATGTAATCACTCACTTCATCACAAGATTATATAATAAATAAACTAAACAGGAAATGATTAAGGGCAATATCGCCAAAGGATGTCCCTTGGGTGCAGTGTCATATAAAAACACAGCCATCCTATAAAAGTTATAAAGTTTAGGATTATAATGGTTTACTATAAAGTAGTGAATATAGTTCTGCCTGTATGATCCTCTGTGTATCCACCGCAAACCTGTCTCCAAGCCGAGAGTCCCCAGTCCATCCCCACTAACTTCCAGTCTTCCCAAAGGCAGTGTCTTATGGGCCCCTCCACCCTCACTGCTTCCATCCCAAATGACCACGAAGGCAGAGAAGGCAGAAGCCTGTGGCCCTCAGAGACTGAGGTTCTCAGATCTCAGTTTGGCCCTTCGTAGGGGCGGTTAGCTACGCCGGCCTCATTTTCTCGTCATGAATCTGAATCGTTCTCCAGGAGGCTCTTAGATGGAGAAAAACAGAACCAAGAACACAAAACTTAGTGTATTTGATCTGAGACGTTACGATTGCTTTGATATCCTAACCAAGCCTTTTGAAAAACTCAAAAGTTTAACAAAAATAGTAACTTAGGGGAAAAAAAAAAGTTAACTTCAATTTTTGTTTTGGATGAGACCTTTTGGGGTAACCCCATTTGACAGGAGTCAAAACTTTAATTTTTAGAATGCTTTCCTTTTACGTCGATTGAGATACACATAGCGGGGTTAGATTTGTGGCGGAGCTGGGAGCTGGATCGATTTTGCTTTTTCATGTGCAGGTTGATTGAAAACTTTTTCCCCCCTATTTGCCTTGGGCTTCTCTGTTTCCTGCTGTTCCATCCTAGCAGTCCTTACATTAAAAAATAATAATAATGCTTTATCTTCCAGCACTGAAGAGATGACTATTCCAATGTGGCTTTGCGGACAGGTGCAGGTGCTACGTGATGTTACGGGAAAAAAATGAAGAACTCACCTACAAATTTGTAAAGGCTACCCAAAGCACAGGTCCCAACAGGGCAGGAAAATAATGCGCTATCATCCCGGGGCCATTTTGCATTGTGTTTGTGTTGAGATGTCAGATGTGTTCTTGTATTTGGCTCTCCATTATGGAGGACATTTATATGTCAGAGGATTAGTACGATGTCTCCGAGTGACACGGACTTCTTGTGGCTAAGCATATTCACAGACCACACATAATTGAACAATACAGCCTCTTTCCCGAACAGATATCTTTCTAGATGGTATGAAGCAATGATTTGTCCCGTCATCGTTCCCTCAGAGCGATTACTTCCTGTGGCGACTCTATTGTCCCGAAAGGCATTTTGAACGGTTCTGGACCGTGGCTTTCCTGTACGGAGTGCAAGCGTTAGCACAATTTGGGAATAACGTGCAAAGAGCCAAAGAATGGCATCCAAGCTACAAAAGGACAGGAAGCCATGCATCACCACACAGAGTCACCTTGTGACTCTGGCCTGAGCCATGTGAGCCACAATGCTGTGAGCTGCTGCCAGAAACACTTCAGGGGCTTGAACTTCGAAACTCACTGTAAACTTCTCTTGAACGGCCCCCAGACACCTTGGCCTTTGTTTATAGAAGTCTTTGTTTTCCTCTGACAGCGGTACCAGGAACCTAACATTTTCCTAGTCGAGGATAGTTCTGTATTCATTGTCCCCGCAATGCCAGATTAAGTTGACAGCTTGGCAGCTCGGCTGTAGGAACGAAAGATTCTTTATTGACCATCTTCCGTATCCTTATTCTCTGCCTATTAAGTTGAATCGGATTCTATGTTTCCTGGCCAGCCTGGTCCCAGGCTACTCCCTCTAGGAAGTAGCAGAGAGCTGAACCCGGTCTAGGCAACCATATTGAATTTTGGGGCGAGTCGGGAGGATTCCCTCTGGACGAGAGTTACCGGGGCTTGGCTGGAGGAGGAAGTCACTGGTACCCATCCCAGCCCTTTCGTGAGCTTGCTGTGTGACTTTTGGTAAGTCATAACCTTTCTGTTTTTGGCTTCCTGAAAAGTGGAGATAAAGCCGTAGTGCTTTTCATCCACCTACCTCGGAGGAGTTTTGTGAAGGTTAGTTAATTAATTGTCAAGACGTCTGGACAGGGGATGTGTTAAGGGAATGTCAAATAATGGGTCAAACCAGGCAAGAGGGAGGAAAAGAAAGCAATTGTGGAATAATTGCTAATTTTTCAGCATCTTCCAGTTTCTGGGGCAGTTGTCAGGCAAAGTTCCCAAATGTGATCCCTGTAAAAAACATTTAGACGTCCGGAGAGTTATTTCTAGCTTCATTTCCTTCTAGAGGATTCTATGTGGGAGTCTGTTTGCTTAATAATTGTCTTTGAGCCCAGGTAAAATAGAACAAATTTTGGAGAGGCTTTTGCCTCGAAAGGTGAGCTTCATTGGACCGTATCTTTAAGGATATTTTCCAGCGATAGCCCCGCAAAGGAAAAGATGAAGCATTTTCCTTGGGACTCTGGTTGCCCCCAGCCAGGCTGCTGAAGGCTAGAAGAGCTGACGGCTTAGGACCATCAAGAGCTACTACTTTCCAAGCAGTTGATATACTCTAAGAACTTTCCACGCATTGTCTTATTTATCCAAAGGATGGGTTCTGGCCCCTAATTCCTCTCTCGCTGTGTTTCCGTGGCTGTCAAAATACACCTCTCCAAGACCGTGGCCACGGGTAGTGACGTGTGTGGTCATGGCCTTGAGAGGCATGTACTGGCTTGTAGTGCTCAGACCCGAGAATGATCCTGACCACATCAGTGTCAGGCTCCGAGCAGCTGTGCTAATTGATAATGGACTTGAAACATAGAATCAAGCATTAAGTTCAACATAAACGGCCAAGGTGGTTCCAGAATCTCATTATGAGAAGAGAGCCATGGATTGGCCTATATACTTCAATTTTGAGCATGGGAATCTTCATCAAACTGGAGACATGGGGGCGGGGGGACAAAATTATAGGATAGCCAGAGCAATCGGTATTTCATTTTTAGGTAGATTTGGTGGAACCAGGAAAAAAGGTATGAAAAGAAAAGTGTGTGTGTGTGTGTGTGTGTGTGTGCGCGTGCGCGTGTGTGTGCGTGTGTGTGTTGGTGAGGGCATGTGATACGCAGACTGCCATCCAGGGCAAGAAAATAATTTTCTCCACCAAATGGGGTGAATAAAGGCAGTTTGGAGAAAATGCATTCTGGGAGGTAAACACCATCCAGTTCTCTCACATCGGTTTGACGAACACCAAATGAATCGTTGCACAACATAAAAGTTGCTGTATTTTTGGACACGGGGAGAAGGAACACACCAGACCGTGAGGTTTTCTTCCCTCGACAAACACTATCTCTTCAAGGCACTGAGGAGGAGGCCTGGCTCCCAGAGTTGGCCGTGTGGGTGGAAGACATCTAGAACTCAAAGCTCAAACAAAAATAACAACAAAACGCACCCTCGCCATTTCTTCTTCTCACACGCATGTTGTGGAAAATGTCCGGGCGGGGGCCTGTGAGTCGAGAGACTCATGTGGGAGTTAGAGCCGCCTGGATTGTGAGGTACCAGGCAAGTGTAGGTAACTTAGCCAGAAAGCCACACACACGCCCATCTATTTATAGCTCCCCGTGGTGAAAAAGTAAAACCAAACTGCAGCTTTCTACCTGCTGTTCCCAACTGAAGCAAACACAAAACGGATAAGACCTCCTTTTGGTCGCCTTTGTAGTTTCAACTGCCACACACACAAAAATGATGACTTAGGTTGTCCTCTTCCCAACCCCCTCGAACAGGTGAGGAAGTCAGGCAGCCCCTCAAACGTCCCGTCTTCCCCTGCCAGGTCCGGAAAGGTGGCATTTGTTCAGTTGCCAACCCTGTGCAACGCACGAGATTTGTCTTTAGAGCAAATTTATTGTACTCCCTCTTTCAGGGAATTTACTTTTTCCATTTCAGAGCTCTTCCAATTCATCCCAATTAGTGCCAAAACACTACCTACAATGTATCTTCCAGAAGATCTTTTTTCCCCCTCCAGCTTGTGTGTAAGGCACACACACACACACAAACACACCAAAGTGTAATTCTTTGCAGAAGAACCACAGACAAATCTGGTGAGAGGGCAGCATCACGCCTTATAAACAAGACCTCATTGCTCGTTCCTTTCTGAAGTTCACGTGCCTTTGGCCTTCCTGGATCTGGGCAGCCCGGCTTGAACGCCCTGATTACCGGTACAAGCTCTAAGGCTCTGCTTTCTTAAGGAGGGCTGCCTGGCCAGCTCACCGTGCCCTGTTGGAAACTGTTGACAAGGGCCTTCGGATGATCATTTTAAAAAGGAAAAGCTCTTGGGAGTCAGGCCGCTGGGCGGTGGCGGTGGCGGTGGGGTGGGGGTGGCATCGCCCCCTAACCGCGTGGTCCCCGCCGGGGGGGGGGGGGGGGGGGGGGCGGGCAGCGCCCCAGGAGCGCAGGGTAAGCAGGAAGCTGCGGCGAGGCCGAGTCGCTGAAAAGCTACTGGAGCTAATAGATTGTGGTCATGAGGAGAGCGGCAGCATCTCGGTAGTGATGGGAACACTCAAAAGCATCTCAAAACAGTTGCAGAAACCTGCTGAGCTCTGCACTCCTGAGCCGCGGCCTGCTGCAGCCCGCTTGGAGTGTGCTGGAAGCCGCAGCCCCGCGCGCCGCTGCAGCCCCGGCCCCGGCGCCGGCCCCCCGCGCTCCCAGCTCCGTCCTCCCCCAGGCCTGGGGCGCGCTGAGCGCGGGTCCCCGCAGGGCGCCGCCCCGAGGGCACCGCCGCTCCCCGCAGCCCGCCGTCCCTGCCCGGGCTGGGCGGCCACACCCCCGCGGGCACGGTCCCCCCAAGATGCCCCCGCGGAAGGACCTGCTCCTGCAGCTCTCAGCCCTGCGCGCAGGTCCGCAGGGGGGGAGGGCTCTTTCCACCTCCCCGCTGTGGGCGCAGGAATGCGGAGGGATGCTTCAAGTCGGAAGGCGGTCCCCTTTTTTCTGGAAAAAGGGGAGAAGGCAGTGAGCCAAGTTCCAGAGTGCATGAGCTTGAACTTGGGCACGGAGATTTCTAACTGCGGTCAAATCGCCCGCATCGTAACAGCTTGCGAGGGCCTTAGCGACCCCCTGGTCCAAACTCGTTCGCGTTGTAGAGAGCAGAGGCGGAGCCCCGGACAGGGGCACCAGCCAGGGCCCGGGGCTGGGTTCCCCACCGCTGCGGGGAACCTTCATTCATTCTGTTCCTGTTTCTCGAGCACTTCCTGTGTCAGCCACTGCCCTAGGCCACCGCCACCGAGCAGTGGGAAAACAGGCAAGTGGGGCTGGCCTCCTCCGGCTTGCCGCGGCCGGACTCTGTTCTCCGGGCGTTACGCACTCACTCAGTTCCCCTACCAGCCCTGCGAGGTATGAGATCTCATGATCCACACTTTGCAAGGAGGAGGTTGAGGCACAGGAAGGAAGTGGCAAAGTCTGGATTCAAATTCTGACAGTCTGACTCAGGAGCTCATGCTCTCGGCCATGCTGCAACCTTGCGTGTCTCTGTGTGTGTGTGTGTGTGTGTGTGTGTGTGTGTGTGTGTGTGTGTGTGTTTTCATTCTTACAGCTATATTCCAATACAGGCCTCTTAAAAGTGGATCCAAACTCTTCACATCCTGGGACACCACCTCATGTGCCTTGGAGATGAAAATCAGTATGGAAAAGGGTAGACATCTTCCGCTAGTTGCTTCTTACTAGAAATGTGTCCCGCAGGCCCCATGGCTCACGGCACAGATGTGTTGTAGCCCTCAGGGGGGTGGCCCAGCCCTCTGCGGGCCTGGAGTCCCAGCACCACCCGGGGAGGCGGCCGGCCCTGCCTCTGCTGTCCCTTAGCAAAGCTCGGAGCCCTGCCTGCGCCTTCTGCCCTCAAACCAGGAGGCTCATCCCCTGGTGGGAACACAGGTCAGTCAGTTCAAAGAGAAACGAACTGGTCCTTCATGGATGAAGGCAGAGGGGGACTGACCGGGATGGCAGCAGGGGGATATTTAATAGGGCGAGGATGGTAGATTGTTAGCCCACAGCAAAACTCCCGGCGCTTTTCTTTAGCCCCATTAAAATAATTTTTAAAATGTACCCAGTTGAATATTTATGAAGATTCCTTGTGGAACATGAGGAAAATGAAGGACTCTTCTCAGGTCATGTCAGATGGACTACTTCTTCCCTACACAGAACTGGACAGTTTTGGAGAAAAGGACGAATGTGAGCCTGATCGTGCTTTCCTTCATTAAACAGATTTATAGGCAAAAGGTGGTAGGAAAATGATGAGCTTGGTTCCCTCGTTCTAAAAATTCTAATGCCAAAGTACAAGTGACCATCAACTTCCTGGAAACTTATTTGTTAGCTTCTGTACAGACCAGTTGTGAATGGCCCTTCCCTCCTCTCTGCCTCCTTCCTCCCTCCCTTCCTTCCTTCCTTCCTTCCTCCCTCCCTCTCTTCCTCCCTGCCAATTATCCCCTCCTTCCTATCTCAGGACCATTGCAGAAAAAAATTAAAACGTTTGATGGCCTTTCCTTTTTTTTTCCCATCCAAAATAAAAAGAGCTTTATTAAGTCTCACGAGGTGAAAATGCATTCTTATGACTATTTTATGGAATAAGGGAACATGAGTGAGAAATTTAAATGTCTTTTTAGCCACTGGAGCTAGTCGTATCTAGGCATGGGTCAGAGATGGCGAAATAAAGTCACTAACCTCTTGTTCTGAAAGGGAAGTGGGAGCACACAGATTATTTATCCCAGGTATAAATGGCCTGCAGGTGACACATAGCCTACAGACCAGACTCAGGCGTGACTGTGTTCAGGCGATGGGACGTTGGACGCGTGGTGGGGAGAATCTAGGTTTGGTCTCTGGCTGACTGGATCTGGTTCTCTGATTTCTGCTGGGTGTCCCCAGGGTTGACTTTTAGTTATAGCGCGTGTAGAAATAGCTCCACCTGTGACCTCATGGAAGAAAAGCATACCTCTTAGAGAACCATCTAGAACACTTCAAAGCAACAAGAGCTATGGCCTTTGACATTAAATAAACAGACTAAACAAGCCTTTCCTTGTGTGGATATGACTTCAGATTTCTTTCTGAATCCTTCACACTAACCTGAGCAGAGTCCTCAAAACATGAATGCCCCCCAAGTACCTTCAAATAGGTTTCATTGTTTTATTTACTGCACTTATCACCCATTCACGTAATTTCAGGTTTTTGTGTGTGTGATAAAAAAACACATAACATGATATCTACCTTCCTAACAAATTTTTAAGTGTACAATACAGTATTACTCACCATAAGCGCGATGCCGTACAGCAGATATCCGAGCCTTTTTCATCTTGTGTAACTGAAACTTTATACCCACCAAAGGGCAAGCCCCCATTTTCTCCTACCCCCCATACCCTGGCAGCCCCCATTTTACTCTGCCTTTATGGATTTGATTACTTTAGATACCTCGTGGCAAACAGTATGGAGATTCCTCAAGAAATTAGAAATAGAACTACCATATGGTCCAACAATCCCCACCTCTGGGCACAAGTGATTCAACATCCTTATCTTTAGCCCTCTGAAAAAAAAGCGTGTTCACTTTTAGTGGCTTTGGAGTGACCTTTGGGCCGAGCCGATGGGTCCATTTGCAGGGAGGTAAATAGTTTCATGGCTTGGACTCTAGGATGTAAAACTCCCTTTAAATCCTTTTATGAGAGGTTTCTCTTAATGGGAAAGGAAACACGTCACAACACAACAAACTAGAGAGTGGGGAATAATGAGGGAATATCTGTGGTCTGGCTTCTCACCGAGGAAAAACGAACTAGACATCAAACGTGAAAACCTTACAGTATTTTCAGCGTCATTCAACAATGATTTCAGTAGGCTTTCGATGGATTTGTAAGTGATGACACTGGGAAGCCCATCCGATGTATTAAAAATCATGCACAACAGGTCTGTTTTTAGAAGGGACTGGTCCTCAGGTTCATCACCCTACAGAATGAGTGGTATATTCTATGCTATCTTTAAACATTTATTTAAAAAGAAAGATACTCCCTCCTCCTCTTCCGTTGAAGAGGAAAAAAAAAGTATGAGTCCCATTTGTGGGAGTAAAGAGAAAGGCATTTTATTTTCCCCTTTCAGACCATTTTCCACAGATAAAAATGGAATATTTACCTTAGCCTAAACACCTGGCTTGCCACAATCATATTAACACTCATCACTTTTACATCTTTGCTTCTTATGGGTATCGTGTCAGGAAGAGAGACTTAACTTTTACTGGTGCTTTCCATTTGTAAGTCTTCTCTTTAATTTCCTTAGAGTCATTTTCAGAGTCATAAATTACTCTTCGACCCTTTCCTGCTCACCTGCTACTCTCTGTTCAGAACATATGTCTTCTTCAATAGCGTGTAACAGTTTCTGGTCTGGGTTCTTGTCCATTTCAGCTGCTCACCAGCTGTGTGGCCGTGGATGTGTCATTGTCTCCTTCTGGGTCTCTGTTTTTTCATTTCTGAACTATGGGTCTTAGGCTAGAAAGATGATGTCTAAGTTCCTTTGAAGTCTCAAAGTTGTTAGGATGTTGGGGGGTCAGGCGTTTGCTAGAGCTGCTTGGTGATTTGCACCAGGTACCAAGGACACGGCGTTACGGGATCTTTATTTCGGCAGCTGGAACTGATGGGTAAGTTGGCTAGAGAAAAACTTAGAGAGGGGCATGATTAATGGATTTCTGGAGAGAAGAATTCAATCTTAACTCTTCATGTTTTAGACGGTCTTCTCACGCCATCACTTAAAGCAAGTGGTTCCCACCTTAGATTTTCTATAAGTTTATAGCAGTAGCAATCATGTTCCACTCTAGATGTGTCTAAGTCAAAACATATTGAAGGGACAATCCCTCAGACAGTGTGAGAGAGCATCTGAGAGTCCTCTCTTTAATTAAAAAGGTGCTCACAAAATGGTATGTCGCCACAATCCATCCAGAGACTTTCATATCATTTCTCAGCCCCCCGGAGGTCATCGTCACCCTTGGATGGTGAGAATGGGGAGCACAAGTGAAAATGATTTCTGACCTATATCAATGTAGTCTCAGCTGTTTTCCTTAAAACCTCGCAGAAGGGCTATGGTTCACCTTTATTTGGGGAGGAGAGTAGGGGGTCGAGATGGGAGTGGGAGGAGAGGGGCAATTCATTGTTTTTATGAAGCTTTAGCTTATGAAGTTATCGTAGCAATGAATTCTGTAGTACTCTGTGAAAGTGAATGGAAAGTTTTGCATATTGGAGAGAGACAGGTTAGTATTTGGGAAATGATGGGACGGAATTCAGTTCACAGACCTTTCTGGGTGAAAACAGATAGTGTCAGGGATGCAATGAAGTTTGATTAATTCCTTAGTCTTAAGAAAAGCCTGCCTGCTAGCATGCCATTAAGGTGGACACTTAGATAACTTCTGGATGCAGCTGGTTTGACATTTCTTTGGGATTGGAGGTGTGATTAAATCCACACACAGTTTCACTTTGTTTTGAAACAGCATGGCAGCGTGGAAAAAGCGTGGGCTTTGGCTCTGAATTTACACAATTCTCTCCAAACCTCATCTTCTGTCTTCTCTTGTAAAGTGGATATAGGACTTACTGCACAGGGTGGTTGTGAGAATCGGGTCGTTAGTGGATGTCACTGCTCAAAATACGTCATTCTCCTCCACTCTGCCTTTAAGAGGGAAAGCAGCTTGGGCAAAATATCTAGGAACTGGAAATCTAGCGATTAGATATTCTCATTTTGTCTCTGCTGATCGCTTTGTTTGGGACCTTGGTCTCCAGTGTTGCAGTAGAAAGGCAAAGAATGGGTCAGACTGATGGCATTGTAAGTGAGTGTCCCTAACCTCAGATGCGCCGTCACAGTTCTGCCACCCGGTTATGCTTCCTGGGGGGGCTTGTTGTCCCACTTCTCATAATGATTATTTCAAGCGTTCTCCCCTCTTAGGTGCTCTGGTCATCCTTCCTCCCCCTGCCCTATCTCAAGCTACTCCTTCTTCTCAGCTAATGACCTTGATCCCCACCTCATAGATACGGTGGAAGCTATCAGATGGCACCTTCTCCATCGTCCTGGTATCCACACGCGAAAACTTCCTTTGCTTGCACTTATTTTTTCTTCCTTCCCTCCAGTTCAACAGAGGAGCTAGCCCATCTTCCAGCTAAACAAACCTCTCCGTCTTTGCTTTGCATCCCATCCCCTTCCACCTTCTCGGGAAACTTATACTATTGACGATCCCATCTTTCTGCCTGTATATTCAACATCTCCCCCTCGAACAGGATCTTTCTGTTGGCATCGAATTATACTCAGTTCTCCAAAAATTCACCATCACTTCTTTTTTTAAATTTTATTTTATATAAATTCAATTAATTAACATATAGCATATTATTCATTTCAGGGGTAGAATTCAGTGATTCATTAGTTGCATGCAACACCCAGTGTTCATTCCATCACGTGCCCTCCTTAATGCCCATCTCCCAGTAACCCCATCCCCGCACCTCTCTCCCCTCCAGCAACCCTCACTTTGTTTCCTAGAGTTAAGGGTCTCTTATGGTTTGTCTCCATCTCTGATTTCCTCTTGTTTTATTTTTCCCTGCCTTCCCCATGATCCTCTGTTTTGTTTCTTAATTTCCATATATAAGTGAAATCATATGATCATTGACTTTCTTTGATTGACTTATTTGCTTAGCAGAATACCTTCTCGTTCCATCCATGTCATTGCAAATGGTAAGATTTCATTTTTTGGTGGCTGAGTAATATTCCATTATATATATATATATATATATACACATATATATATATTTATATATACACACACACACACACACACACCACATCTTCTTTATCCATTCATCTGGCTATCTTGGCTCTTTCCAGAGTTTGGCTATTGTGGACACTGCTGCTATAAATGTTGGGGTGCACATACCTCTTCGGATCACTACGTTTGTATCCTTTGGGTAAATACCTAGTAGTGCAATTGCTGGGTTGTAGGGTATCTCTATTTTTAACTTTTTTAAGGCATCTCCATACTGTTTTCCAGAGTGGCTATACCAGCATTGCATTCCCACCAACGGTGTAAGAGAGTTCCCCTTTCTCTGAATTCTTGTCAACATTTATTGTTTCCTGACTTGTTAATTTTAGCCATTCTGACTGGTGCGAGGTGGTCTCTCACTGTGGTTTTGATCTGTATTTTCCTGATGCTGAGCGACGTTGAGCAGTTTTTCATGTGTCTGTTGGCCATTTGGATGTCTTCTTTGGAGAAATATCTGTTCATGTCTTCTGTCCATTTCTTGACTGGATTATTTGTTTTTTGGGTGTTGAGTTTGCGAAGTTCTTTATAGATCTTTGATACTACCCCTTTGTCTGATAAGACATTTGCAAATATCTTCTCCCATTCTGTCAGTTGTCTTTTTGGTTTTGTCAATTGTTTCCTTTGCTGTGCAAAAGCCTTTTATCTTGATGAAGTCCCAATAGTTCATTTTTTCCTTTGTTTCCCTGGCCTTTGGAGATGTGTCAGGCAAGAAGTTGCTGCAGCCGAGATCGAAGAGGTTGCTGCCTGTGTTCTCCTCTAGCATCTTGAAGGATTCCTGTCTCACATTGAGGTCTTTCATCCATTTTGAGTCTATTTTTGCGTATGGTATAGGGAAATGGTCCAGTTTCATTCTTCTGCATGTGGCTGTCCAATTTTCCCAACACCATTTGTTGAAGAGACTGTCTTTTTTCCATTGGATATTCTTTCCTGCTTTGTCGAAGATTAGTTGAGCATAGAGTTGAGGGTCCATTTCTGAGCTCTCTGTTCTGTTTCATTGATCTATGTCTCTGTTTTTGTGTCGGTACCATACTGTCCTGATGATTATAGCTTTGTAATATAAAAATTCAACATCACTTCTATCTTTCTCTTCCACCTACTTCCTTTAAAGTGTTCTTTATACTCAATGTCCATGTATCCTCACTTCCTCCCCAACTCCTCAAACAAATCTCATCATTTCACTGAGTCGCTTTCCCTAAAAATCTTTACCAGTGATATCCATGTTGCTAAAGCCAATGGTCTCTTTCCTTTCTTTCTTTCTTTCTTTCTTTCTTTCTTTCTTTCTTTCTTTCTTTCTTTCTTTCTTTCTTTCTTTTCTTTTCTTTCTTTTCTTTCTTTTCTTTCTTTCATTGACAGAGAGGCAGAGACAGCCAGAGAGGGAACACAAGCAGGGGGAGTCAGAGAGGGAGAAGCAGGCTTCCCACAGAGCAGGGAGTCCGATGCGGAGCTCGATCCCAGGACCCTGGGATCATAACCTGAGCCGAGGACAGATGCTTAACGACTGAGCCACCCAGGCACCCCCAATGGTCACTTTTCTTTCTCCTCTACCTGAATATCTCAAAGGTGCATCTAACTCCACACGTCCAAAACTGAACCCTGGGTCGTCTCCCCAGACCTGCTTCTCTCCTGAACTTACTTGTTCTTAGCATATGGCACCAGTTTCCCTTAATTCTTCTCCTTTCCTCACTCCTGCATATGGAATGCATCATCCTGTCCTTTTGGTCTCACCTTTCTAATATCTTTGGATCCATCCACTTTTTTCATCTCCCCAGCCACCTTATTATCTCATCACCTCCATCATAGACTTTTATAATGCATCCCTAACTGGACTCTGTGCAGTCTCCAAGTTATTTTCAACAGTGGAGCCAAAGTGGTCTTTCTGAAATATGTTTCATCATGATACCCTCTTGCGTAATGCACAAAACCAAAACTAAAGTTGGTTACCACTGCTCTTAGCTCTGTAGTGGTTCACATTGGTGTGATTATCGGATTTCTTTGGACAGCGTTATTCCCTAAGAGCAGGGTGGGTTCGTGTGTCTTGAGCTCATCACCGAGTCTCCATGAAAGAAGACATAAATGAGTAATATATTTCACGAAAACTGTACACATTCTTCGAACAAAGACAGAAGAGAGAATAGAAACATCCACTTAGGACTGTTTTATTAAAATGGGGAAATTGCCCTCCTGTTGTAAGACAACTAGCTCCTACCACAAATTCATGTTTCCCTGCTAATATGGTGTGATGGTTGGGGTGGGGCTGTTGCTTTGCCAGAGGTTACATTTCCTAGACCCCTTACATCAGCTGTGGCTTATGCGGTGAATTCTTGAAAATGAGATACCAGTGGCAGTTCCATGTTTAATTTTCTGGGCAAAGATTTTAGGAAGCAGCTGTCTCTTTTTGCCTTGCCAACAGCTGGAAAGGGAGGACTTTAGACACCAGGGAAAGGTCAAGCCACAGAACTGAAGCAACATGACCCTCCAAATTACCCCAAGGACAAAAGATGCCCACTAACCAATGACACTGTACTGACGATGACATGAGCAAGAACTGATCAACTCTTGTGAGGAGGTGGGATAGAAATCTGGCCCTCTACCTGTTTTTGTAAATAAAGTTTTATTGGAACACACAGCTACGCCTATTTGTTTATTAATTGTCTATGTCCGACTTTGCACTATAATATTAAAGTGTTTGCAGCAGAGACTCTATCACCCTCAGTGACTACAATATTTACTATCTGGTCCTTTATCCAAAAAGTTGGCCAATACCTGGTCTGTTGTGTTAGGCAACTGTCATTTGGGGTTTAATTGTTATAGCAATAAGCCTCGCACTAACTACTATATTTCCCTAAGCATAAATATTATCCCTTTTATTAATTGATATATTCTTTCAAAAGTATTTCTTGAGCATCTAATATGCTCTTGGTCTTGGGGATACAAAGATAAATGAGGTATGCTTCCTGCTCTCGAGAAGCTTATGGTTTTGATAAGGAGACAGAAGGACCGATTTGCAGTTAAAATATGAGCACAGTGACTGGTAAATGTGGGGGACTAATGACATATGTAGGAGGGGTACTTATGCCAGACTTCGAAAAGGCACGTGGAGTGATGTGAGGAATCAACTCTGAGGTAGCTATTAGTGTGAAATTTACTGTGGAATGCTTTCAGGACCCACATCCATGAGGGAGGGAAGGACACAGGATTAGGCCAAGGGGGCAGGGAGGCAGAGAGTGCGGTGGTGCCTCAGCTGCACCCACAGGGAACTCTGAACCACAGAGTTGGGACAAGATCGTGACCTTGTAGGTGAGGCCCTCTTCAGCAGCGCTATTCCCAAAGAGAAGGCCTGCAACCGTGCTCTCAGCAGCTGGGGGTGCATTCTTTAGTCTTGAGGGGGTATCCGATGGCGCACATAGAGGACGCCACAAGATCATTCTGTGACAATCCCTGAAGGGGAGGGGGACAAGGTAAGTCTAAACTGAAATCTCATCTTTGAGCAGGGATTTTGACCTTGCAAAAGGAGGGGGCAGCACTGGGTTGTAGAGAGTATCCTAGGCAGAGGGGAAACAAGTGTTCAAATCACTAAAAATGAAAAAGAACATGAGAGGATAAGAAACGTTTACTCCACATTGACTGGTCAGCAGGTTTCCCACGTGTGTCCTTCCTCCCTCTCTGGGAAAAAAAGTGGAATTCTTGCATTCCAAGAAGCCCTGGATCCCAGTTACATTTATCTTATGGGTTTTAGACTAAGAATCCTCCATATAGGTACGTCGTAAGCCTGCGATCGGGGAAGAGCTCTACGCGACGTGCTCTAGGAATGTGATATCTTGATTCTCACATAGTTTGAGTTAATTATCTTGAGTCAGTGGTTTCTCATCCAAATCGTGATTTCTCTATCTCCTGAAATTCTTCATTCTGCTCAGAAACCTATCTGGTCCTTGCCAAGCAGCCCTGATTGACTGGTGTGGATGTGAGTTGAATAAGTTGAATCTTCCACCCAAATGGAAAACAGTCACTATGTGTTCCATAAACGCAAACATAGGGAGACTTTGAATGATCCTAAGGGTAAGAAATAAAGTGATTGGACTTATAGTTCAAAACAACTAAATATTATTCACTAACTCAGAACAGAGGAGAGGCTAACCCCTGCAGCAGAAATGGTTCATAAAACGTGTTTGTTCTAAACACGCAGGAAGGGTCCTTATATTTGACACACCACACTGAAAATTCTGTACCCCTAAGTATATCGCTTATCAGATTCCTTGAGTTGAAAGACTGTGAATTTATTTCTAAACTTCTGGTCATTATTTCCTGTCTTTTTATTGAGTTATTGTATTACAAGTCCATGGTATTCAATGTAGATCAAAACTGCAATTTTGAAATCATGCATGTGTTAGTGTGTTTTAAGAATAGATTATTTAACACCATGTAATAAACATATAGGCATTTAAACAAGTGTTGATTATGTGTTATTTGCATGAATAATAATGTAATATAAGTATGAAGCACAAAAATTAAAACAGATCTCAGGAGCAGAATATTAGAAACCTAAGCTTATCTATGCTTCTTCTGATCCCATATAGGTCTCTCTCCCTTCTCCCAAAAGCATTTTGTCATTTCTTTGTTAATAGTTAAAAAAAAAAAACAAAACTATACATATATTTAACCTAAATAATAATCTTGCTTTTTGTATTGTATTATATTATATGTGTATATATACATATATATAGTTATAGTTACACTAATAACTCTACTGTATTGTACCATGTTTAGTCTTTTACGGAATTGTTTTTTCCATTCTGCTTCGTACATCTATGATTCATCACCGCTTTTGCATGTAGCCATACTTTGCTCATTTTCACCACTGCAAAGTATTCTTTGGTATGAAGATGTCACAATTTATCCATTTTCTCATTGGCTGACATTTTTTCCAGTTTTTATTTTTTTCTAGAACAAACCATGGTGCTTTGAATGGCTTTCCTTTCATATGTCCCCAGAAACACGTGGGTAAAAGCTCCTTTTGGATACCTACCTGGAAGTTGTAAGGTGTGCAGATGTTCAATTTCACAAGGTAATAATGGGAATTGTTTTCCACGGAGGTGGCCCCAGTGTAATTTCCACCAGCAGGGGTGAAGCCCTCCGATTGCTCTCAGATTTGCCAGCACCTCTGCTGTGGAGGTTATTTCTATCTTTCTTCTTGTGCCTATTTCTATCTTTCGACCATTTCATTCACTGGGCTGTTCATTTTTTTTCCCTGTGTTTTGGAGTTCTTTTTTTTTTTTTAATTAATTAATTAATTAATTTATTTGTCAGAGAGAGAGAGTACAAGCAGGCAGAGAGGCAGGCAGAGGCAGAGGGAGAAGCAGGCTCCCTGCCGAGCAGGGAGCCCGATGTGGGACTCGATCCCAAGACCCTGGGATCATGACCCAAGCCGAAGGCAGCCGCTTAACCGACTGAGCCACCCAGGCGTCCCTGGAGTTCTTTATATATTCTGGATTTCAAAACACCTGTTGATTCTATTTCTTTCTTTTTTTTTTTTCAAAATATTTTTTTCTAAGTTCGTATCTTTTTTCACTTTTAAAATGGAGTGTATATTTCTTTTTGTGGTTAGTGGGTTTTTTCTTTGCTTTTTTTGGAGGGGGAGATATGTTTAAAGAAATTTCCCGATTTTGAATCGTAAGGATATTTTTCCTAGATTTTCTTCTGATTAAAATTTTGCCTTTCTTAGTTAAGTTTGTAATCTACCAGGAATTTATTTTCATGACCAATGAGAGGTATGGAATATGTTTTGCATTTTATATATGCATAAATACTTAGGCCAGTATCATTTATTGAATAATCCTTTTATTTATAATCTTTTCTCCAATGAACTGCAATGCAACTTGACCCATATAACAAGTTTTTATGTATATATTTATCTGTTTCTGGGGTTTCTGTTCTCTTTCATTGATCAGTTTGTTATCTCCACACCAGTAGCATTCAGCCTTAATTGCTATTTTTTTAATAACAGATCTTGATATCTGATATCAAAAGTGCCTTCCCCTTTTCTGTTGTTTTTTAAATAATGTTTTGGATATTCTCAATTTTTTTCCTTTTTCTTATATATTTTACAAACAACTTGTCAAATTCCTCAAAAAATGATGTTTGAATTTTGTTGAAAATTACACTGAATCTAATGATCAATTCAGGACCAATTAATATCTTGACAATATTCCTCTCCGTGGACCTCTCTTTTTTTATGTCTTTTTAAATGTAGTTCAGTC
>CM052897.1:116871909-116916131 GCA_028534135.1 Potos flavus | reverse complement strand
ACCCCCGAAAAAGGCCTCAGGCTTATTATCCAATTCCTAGAACTGGCAGGAGAATTCGTTCCCAGGGCAACCTAGCTTTCTATTTCCATGTTTGGTTTCAGCTCATTATTGTTATTTTGTTTATTTGTTTGGAGAGTTTTGTGACCTGCCTTCAAGCCCAGCGGACCATTGCAAAGTATGTTTCTTCTCGTCTGTCTAGGACTGAGTTCCAGTGTAGTGAAGGAGACTTCCAGAATGCCTGGCCTCGCATGCTATTAGGAACAGAAGTTAGACAGCTACGTTTTGGTAATGTTCATAATAATTGTTCCACAAGCAATGGCACTAATAATCTTATACTCTTTGGATGGCACTGGCTCTTTTACGGTATCTCTGTTAAAGGCAGACATTTATAGATACAAATGTGACTCCAGAAGACAGTAAGTGTCTTCCTAAATCACAGAAATGGTTCCAGTCAGAACCCGGATAAAGGCCCAGATTTCTGATTCTTACTTTGTTGATTTTTTTTCCTCCGTTATTCTATGCTGATGTTTCCTTCTTTTTCACATCAGTCTTATTAATGAAAACGTGGTTTTAGGGGCCAAAGAGCCAGGGTTTATCTGGTGTCTGAATTCTACAGAACTAGAAAATATTGTTTCAGGAGACTCCCAGAAAAGAATATTTCACGAGTTTCTTCAGCAAGCTATTTAGGACCTCATAATTCTTCCATAAGTACTGCCTTTACTTCTCTTGGTTTCTTCCTGCTGAAATCTATGCTCATTTCCTTTTATATTCTTCTCTCCCAAAGGAGGAGTCGTGTTCATCATGCTCTAACTTTACCTTTCCTTTTTTTCATGATAATCACCTCTGAACTCATTCTGAACTCATTCTTCGTACACTTTGATCCTATGGAAAGTATTATGGAGGTCCTAGTGTAGGCCTTAATTCTCTTTTCTCTGGACTAAAGAAAGGTATTCTCCGTTTACCTGCCATTGAAGATACTTTGCTCTAATCTTATGAGCTATTTTTGTCATTCTTTTTTGGATATTCTCTAGTATTTCCACATTTCTCCTAAGTTAAGAAAAAGAAGACTTTTTGTTGTTGTTGTTGCTGGGAGATCAAATCTTCCTTGGCCTTAGTTTTTCTTATTCCAAGACTAGAAATGACTTGAAGATTACCCCATTCCTGAGCTAGCCCTCCTTTTCTACACTAAGTGTGTGATCGATGAGGCCAGTGGTGAATGGTGCCCTTTCGTTTTCCCATTGGAGTGTACTCTTGAATGACTCTCTCTCTCTCTCTCTCCTTTTTAAAAAAATAGAATAGATATATTAATTTGGGCCAATCGACCAATCAAGAGAAAGTCAGTGATTTCAAGATCTCTAAAAATATATCACTTTAAGGAAACAGGATAAAGATATCCTCCTAGCAAATTAGGGCATATGTGCTAATATTTTGCTTTGTAAATATGATCTTTGGATTGGAATGCTATTGTAGTAACAATAGAGGCAACAACAAAACCCTTTCAGACCAAACACCAGGATTAACTTGTCAAATGAATATGCTTAGAGTTGGGAAGAAAAAACAACAGTCCAAAGCCATCTGCAATCTAACTTCTTACCACTTCTCCTCATAACAACGTCTGTTTTTGATGTACTTGTTAAATTCAAATCTTTTTTTTTTTTTTAATCGTAGCTGGGTACACAAGGTGATTTGCCTGAGTTGAATCAAACCTTGCTTTCTGCTTTAAATATCAGTTTTATGTAGTATTACTGGAATTAACTCAACAGTTCCTATTTAAAAAAGAAAAAACAACAACAACACTGTTTGGAGTATTTCAAGCTTTGGTTACATTGCTTCCTGCATTTCTAGACAGATTTTCAAATTTTCTCCACCCCCTGCTGACTGCAATCACAATAGATTTTATTGTCAAGAGTGTTGGGGTATCAGGCTACTAATGCGGGAAATGGAGACTCTGGAGATCTGGTTCTTAAGACATGGGTGTTCTCCTTGAATTTGTCCCGCCTCCCTCACTGCCCGCCCCCAGACTTGTAGATACGGGTAAAGCAAGCACTGTGCAAATTTAATCAACCAGATCATTTGTCAGACGTCACTCTCGGTGCAAATGAACTGAAGGTCATCGCATTTAGTAATATGGAACGCCTCTTTTTCACCGTTTTGGGCACCCCCCGAGAGAAAAAATAGAATGGCACTAAAATTTGGCCACTGGTAAGTGTGGTGGTGACCATTTAGTTGCAAACAACACAGAGGTGTACGAAGTTGAAGTAGATCTCTCTATCTACAGAAAGGGTTTCCTTTATTGAAGGAGATTATCTGAGGAAACAAGGAAGATGAGCCGGATTAATCTTATTTGAAGACCAGTGTTTTCCTCCATACAACATCGCAGTTTAAACTTCCTTCGGTGTGCTGGGGCCAATCAGCAGACTGTGTCCTTAAAACCTGTGGCGTATGGAATAGAGGGAGATAGAGCATCTGACAGGTGTCATCCGAGCAAGTCTTGGGGTCAGGGGCAGGGGTGGGAGGTGTGAAGGATAGGGATGTGAAGGGAGGTGGCCAGGACATTCCAGCCACAGGGAATGGCTTGTGCGATGGCATGGGACCCAGATGTCACAGAGCGCACGCAGGTGAAGTAGAGCAAACATCAGAGTTTAGCTGGAAAGCAGAATAGGCGTCAGAGACAAGGGCCAGAGACGCAAGTTAGCTCACGGTCGAGCAGGACTTGGTTAGGTGGGCAGTAGGGAGACACCGCAGGGTCCCGGAGAGGTAGTGAAAGGACGAGAACCTGGCCTGAGGATGACTAAGGACCCTAAGGGTTTTGGCACACAGACTTAGGAACTCTTGCAAAGACAAACCCCAAACTTTCCAAGACCGTTGGAGAGTTGGTGTTCCTCCTTCTACCCCTGGACTTCAGAGACGATGTCAGGGCAGAGCCGATGAGACCCGGATGTCAGGGGTGGATGCAGGACCAACAACTGGGGAAGAGTAACTTTCAGGTCCCTCCTTACAGGACGACCCTGTCCTAACCACCAGGAGCAGGTCTTCTTCTGAGGCGACAAAGATCGGAGAACTTGACTCCCCTGTTACCCCTGAGTTCCATCTGACTTTTCTTAATGTGGTTCTTTAAAAAATTTGTGACTTCTGTTTTGATTCGGATCCTAGTCTGACTGGGTTTGTTACCTGTGAGTTGCTCTGCATGCTGTGCCTCTGCTGTCTCAGATCCTGAAAGCCACCGCCCACCTTCCGTTCTTCCGGAAGTCTGGGGTCTTTATCCCAGGTTCCCTTTCATGCATTTATTCTGTCTGTTGGGGGAGGAGTTCTGATCTCTGCCAAGGAAACATCAACCATTTACAGCCAAACTCTATCCCTTTAAGAAACCATTGACCATTTTCTCCTGTGACTTTTTCACCGATACATTATTTATGTTACCCTCAAATTTATTCTACATATCCATTAAAAATGCTTACTTTGACTTTTAGCATATAGCCAATTACCATCATATAATCCTGGGGGAGAATAATTATATACATAAAAGAAATGTAAAAAGACCTTGTGTATTAAATTGTGCTTATTACCCAAGTCTCCTAGGAAGTAGTTAAAGGTTTATATATTCACTTGCTTAGTTTATGAGGGAGAAAACGGACAAATTACTTTCTCCCCCCATGTACGGATTAGTTGAAAGGAAATTAGTTCGAAGAAAGGGTTCCAGATTCTAGGGATGAATCCCCCATCCTTCCTCTGCCTCCTCTGGAAACCCAAGAATTTGGCCTTTACCTTAGAGGTGGGTGATTAAAATCCCGACTGAGATATAATCACTTTCTTCAAGATTCGTATGTTGACTCTCTTATTCTTCAGGGGTTTTCCTCAACATTTCCAGTTAACTTGTATAGATCTGTCCCTCCTCCTCTGACCTCTATACACTGGAAAGAAGTAAAACTTCCTGTATTAGCATAACTTCCAACCCTGACAGGTAGTATTTAGACATTGATTTATGGCCTCCAACCTACATTAGTTGCCGTCCCTGTCCACACATCATGGAGACCCCTGGGTGCTCCGAAGACACACGATGTTTTTAATGGATGTGAACTTAACCATTACTGTAACATCCCTGGTTTAATGCAGATACTTTTGTTAAATGACAATATAATTACCAGTCCTCGGCAAACCTCAAAAAGGTTGGGAGGTTCGGTTCAGTTAAACACCCGAGAGCTCAGATGCTTATCTGAAGTTTACCCCTGGAGTCTGGCAAGTCCAGGCTGGAAAAGGCTCGTGATCCATCTCACACGTGAAACTACCATCGGCAATACTGTGGTCCCGTGTCTCGATATCAGCACCCTTGGGTGTCAGTCCTGGAGTATTGAAGGCATAAAACAGAACATAGAAAGATTAAAAAAAAAAAAATCATCCCCATCAAATCAAGCTGGCTCAACTTTTCCCAGGACAATGAGAACAATTCGATACAAACTATATTGTACTGGAGGAGAACCATCCTTCTTACCCTGGTGGGAGCCATTCGTCTCTCTTCCCTTCCCTGATTCTCATTTAAAATGTTTACTGTTGTAGAATTTTCTAGCAGCTTTCCTCTGACAACAGATTGGGGGAGGAGGTGGGAGTGGCTGAAAATGATTCAGATCAATCCCATTGAAAACAAGTCTTTTTTCCTAGAAAAAAGCATTAATGTTCAAGCTTCTTTCAGTGTGCTGGGGCAAGGTCGTTAACTTAAAAAAAAATAATAATTAAAATACCTTCAACACCATGCGTTTCGTGTTTAGTTTAGAAGGCACATTGCATCAGGGGTGGTTTTTCCAGTTTTATGTTCCTCTAAATGACCTTTTTGTCCTTCTCTTGTCTTCGGTTTCGTAAGAAGGTTTTGAAATGAGGAAGAACTGTAGTGTCGTGGGGACTTCTAGCATCGACTTAAGAGAAGTGCCTTCTATCAGCCACTTCAGTTTGGTGATTTTTGACTTCCTGTGTGAAAGCAAGACTCTGGAGTGGATCTGTGGTGTGGTTGGAGCCATAGTAAGGAACCAGCCATCGCCCGATCCTCTGTGCGCAAATCAATGGCCTCATCACACGGACGTGACACTTTGCAAAGCTCGCATGGCGCTTAGGATGGAAGTTAAAACCTTTCTCTTTTTATTAATTTAGGAATATTGCCACCATCTCAAGGCAGTTTGAACGTATGCTGAATTCCAGGGTTGGTGAGTCTGAGAACCCTGTCTTGGTATGAAATCTTGCGAGGCAAGTTTTCGAGCTTCCAAGTGAATTAATTTCTTTTCTCCCGTGTAAACAGAGGAAGATGGATGAGTTTAATCCCATTCCACAGGTATACTTTCGAATAGCCTCCTGGGATTATACTGTGCGAAGAACAAAGGGGAAATAGGAGAAGAACGTAGTGATTGACCCAATCTATCTCATTGATGAGATAGATCAAATAACTCCAAATTTTCTTAACCAACATTCTCTATCACAAGAGCCAATCACAAGAGCTAGTCTATCTCTCTACTTACTTTTAGCTTCACAGAAATTCACACTGCTTTTACTTTGAGCCAGATTTTTGAAGTTTTTTTTTTTTTTGAGACGCATATAAATGAAATGTTTCTTATAGGCAATAGAGTACCATCGAAACCAACATATTGGAATGAACATAGAGCCCATGGATAATTTTGATCTCAGTAGAAAAGTTTAGAAGAAAATCTCAGATAAGCATAGCTGTTAACCCTTAACATAGTGTCTAGTTCATAAAATTACTACTGTTAAGACTCTATCTCCTCTTCCCACCATCCTGTTGCTTGATTTCTAGCATGTGAACCACATTTTATTTCGATAGTTTTTACTGGGCTACGGTACAGCGGCCTCTCTCTGTCCTTAGAGATGGTTGATTCCCCCCTCGCATGCCATTAGGGCAATATTGACTAGGGATTGCGCCCTTTGCCTCTTTGCACTCAAAGTTCATAAAGTCATGAAGATATCTTAATTGGTTATGCATTTGAACAAGCGCCACACACAGTCTTTCCAGAGGGTTGGCTTGCATAATCCACTGGGTACATAAAATCTTTATTAACCAGAAGATAAACAACAGAATCCCTCAGACCTGTAACACTCACTCCCAGATTAGTTAATGGGGATTCGCTCCACCAAAGACAGGACCCACCAGAGACCGTCGGCTGTGAAGGGGCTCATTTGCCCAGTGAGGATGATGCCTGAGGATCATTTTCTTGGGTTTGGCAGTAAATTAGGGGAAGGTGAGCCTGGTTTCTTTTCTGGTTAAGCATCTTTGTTTTCTGTGGCAGGCTTTAAAAGGGTATTCAGTAATGCAACCGAGGAGGGTTTTTCCATCGTTTAAAAAGCACTCATTAGACTCTGCAAATTGATGGCCGTGCAAACAACACCGAAGGGTCTGGGTTCCCACATAAATTAGCTCGGTTTGTGCAAGATGAAAAATGCTTTGGCCCCAACCGCAAGCACTACAAACACAGCCGACCTTGGAAAAAACAAGGTGTGCCCACTGCGCCTCTTACATCACCAGCAGTCATAAAAGTGCTGTAATTAAACCTTAGCTGACAATTTGCTTAATGATGTGCGAGGCCGAGAATCCGAGGAGCCCCCACATGGGGTTGGCTGCAGTTTCTGCCATTCCAGCGGGAGCGGTGGGAGCGCTGGGAGCGCTGGGAGCCGCAAGATGCTTCTTCACTTGAGAAAATGGTGACTAAGCCAAGGAGCTGGTGAGGAGAGCGGCGAAGCTGGGCTGGCTGTTGCAAATCGTCAAGGTCATTTTCCCTGTAATGAGTTGGTGTGAGTGAGAAGGTACTTAAGGTGTTTCGGAACCATCCATTTATAATTAGGCAGGCTGAATTTAAGAAAATTACACTATTCTCCCACAATATAACTTAGACCAATTAACAACTTAATTAGTTCACTAGAATAGTATGAGGGAGGATTTCTAATTCGGCCTTCTGACTTCAGAATTACTATTATTATATAAGAAAAGAATCTTTTTAAAGTTTGGGAGACACGAAACCTCAATTGGAACTGACCCAAAGCTGTGAGTCCAGAATCCTGGATAATCTCTTTCATCCAAATTCTGTCACGGATTCACCTTTGACCCACGACCAGATGCTTGACCCCAAGCTTTCGCGATCCATAAAGTTAGGAACCCACTGTCCATGGAGGGGATTTCAAGTCGATTCCTGGTAAGCATGACCTGCTTGAGAAATCTGAAAACATTCCAGAAAGATGCAGTCTGTAGTGAGATGCTTGACTGTTGGAATGAAGAGTGGTATGCAACATTTCTTGAGTTATTCTTTAATAATTTAAAAGTACATCTCCTTAAGTACTCTTACGTTTAAAAAAAAAATCATTAAGCAGTAAATATCAGAAGACATTTTCCTAGCACAAGATGTTAAACATTTCAGCTAAAAAGTTTAGTCTCATGCCATTTCCAAAGATCAGCCTACCATTAATTCATAGAAAAACACTTCATGTTTGCAAACTTTCAAGTCATAGAACTACTTCTAACTCAACTCTCCAGCTAAATTGCCCCGAAAGCAAGGGAGAGGGGGTCTTTAATGCAAATAAGAACTCTTCTACCTGACAAAGGAAGGTTTAAAAGTTAATATTGAATAATAAATAAATACATAAATTACTGACAACAGGAGGCAGGTTCTTAGAAACCGCCATTTGTCATCTCCCCATCCTCTTTAGAAACTTCTGAGTTTTATGGTATCCATTTATCAAAGTAAACGTCTTCTTGAGTCAAAAGGACAGGAGTGCTCTTTTCATTTCATCTCATGGATTCTTAGCAACATTCACTTGACATCGAAAGCTTGTGAACGTGGAAAGCTGCTTTGTTCAGGTGGCTCTTGAGACCACGCCTGGTGTTGGGTTTCCATTGTCAAACCATGGTTGAGCATGATGTCAAGGCCATTAACCTGGTTCCCTCCCAGAAACCCAGGCCTGTAGTAAGTGGGGAGATAAAATGGAGTTTTGTTCAACCAGAGAACTGGGATCCTATCTGCTGAGATTCAAAAGAGCTTATCTACGGGGATCAAACAATTCCAAGAGTTGCTTTACACAACCATTATCGAGACTTTCTTCCAAGTCCTGAAAATAGTGATAGAAGGCAAAACTACACCTATTCTGAGAAGACTAGAAATGATCCATGTGCTCATAGTTCCTGTATGTAACACATTATTTAAATGGTATTTCAATTTCTTAATCTGCCTAATGTTTACCTTGAAATTTTAAGTCTTTTATTTTCAACACTAGGGCAAGGAACTTATTAGAGCAAAGAATTGATTAGGAAAAATGCGATTCCAGATGATGCTGGCTGGTTGAGATTTTAGCAAAGTAAATAGAAGGATACACTTTGGAGTCAAAACCCCGAGTTTAAACTTAGCTCTGCTCTGTATCAGCTGGATAACTTAGGTAAGTTATTTAACCTCTCTGAGCTTTAGTTTTCTCATCTATAGAGTAGAAATAAGAAGATACCTACCTCTTGAGGTTGCAAGAATTAAATGACATACGATGAAGGTAACATGCTTAATAAACAATCTGGTACATTCTGGTACATACTAGGTACTTGCCATATTGTGACATGTTATATTGTAAGCAACTTGCTGGCATTTCTCATTCAACTTTGTACATCCAGTGGTTAGCTTCTTGCCTAGTGCATAGTAGGTGCTGACAAAATGTTTAGTGAGGGGAGCCTGGGTGGTTCCATGAGCTAGCTTCTGCCTTCGGGCTCCCTGCTCAGCGAGGTGTCTGCTTCTCCCTCTCCCTCTGCCTCTACTTGTGCTCTCTCTCGTGTGCTCGTTCTCTCTCTCTCAAATAAATAAAGAAAATCTTTAAAAAAATGTTTAGTGAATGGTTAAATAATACTTTACTTTGGAATAGGTCTTACCTCTTCAGAGAGTGCTATCATATGCATAGTCTTAGGTAACAACAAGATATTAAAAGTGTAAGGGAACGACCAATACTCAATTCCAAATAAATAAATATGATTGAAGGAGATTAGGTTTGATAGAAGATGATTCTTGACTGTACTCCTGAAAGTTAACTGAGCCCATTTTCTTATTCACAGAGATTCTTCAAATTTAATACATTTCTTTAGATAGCTCCACTTAAATAACAAAATAAAATACTAATAAAAACTGTGTACACATACGGATTTCTAAGATATATCACCGGATTGATGAATGGGCACTTTTTGGGTAAGTATAGTCAACTGAAGACCACTTGTTTATGTAAATGTAGCCTCATTTCTCCATATTGCCTCTAACGATATTTTCTGGAAGGTCTGAAATCCTAGTCAGTGTTTTGTGCTAACAAAAGAGGAAACTGAATTTGCTCTTGGTGAACTTATGTCCGTTCCTAATGAACATCCTTTTTTTTTTTTTCCAGACACACATCAACCATTTTCTGGGTAATGCATTAATGCCTCAAATTGGACGTGTGGAGATGAGACGCAGAGCTGGGCTTGAAAACATTTCCTTCACCAGTGCTTTTCTGGGATTGCTATTATCTGTGAAACACCCTGAAACCATACTCAAATAATTTTGATGAATTTGATGGAAACTACTAGTTAATCAGTTTTGCCACCAGTGAGGCGGTGAGGGGGAGGGGAACAGAGACGAGGGAGGAGAGGCAGCTGGAGAAACAAGGTTAAGGCTGGAAGGCACATCCCTCAACTTTCCAGAGCCAGACAACTCACTGACCCCCTTCCTCTGTCACCTCCCTTCCCTCCCTTCCCTCCCACATGAAAAGTCTGGAACACGTGAAACTTCTTCAGCATTCATATGTCTTAAATTTTATTTGGATCTTAAGAACTACTGCAAGGGAGTGGAGAAGGGATGGGCTCCCACCTCTCTTTTCTGTCAGCAGGAACTTAGACACAGAACACGCGTGTGGTCTATGCAGCGTGTCAGCGGTGAGATGCCTAGGGGTACACTCGTTGGTCCCGTGTGACAGGTGAGACATCTTCAGGACACCAGACACATTTCTGCTGGATGTTCGTTCTCACACTGTGGGATCGTAATAAAATAGGCAGTCAGGTGCTTTTATTTATTTATTTTTCCTGCCTCACAGTCCAATAGCCTACTTAGTCAGTCATGTGATTTCCCAGCTGCACAGCTAAAAATAAATGGATGAAAAAGAAAACTTTTCTTGGCAAGGTACTCGATGCGACGCCTTCTTGAAGGCCCTCCCTGCTGTAGTTACTGAGAAATGACATCAGCAGACCAGGCCCCAGGATGAGACTCTCTCCCTTACAAGCGGTCCAACCCCGAGGTACCTAATAGTTAATTGACGTAGATGACCATAAAAGAATCACAGGCCACTGGCTTGGGGGGGGGGGACCACAATTTATTTTTGTTATGATAATTGGAAGAGAGTATTTTAAGAGTATATTGATTTTCTTTACTTTCTTATTATATAGCGTATACACATGAAGCCATATATTGGGTCTGGATTTTGTCATTGGTGGGGGATTTGTCGATGAAATACAGAGCCCCAGAGGTAAAACATGTGGGGTTTCCACCTTCTTATTTCTTTAAGGGAGGGAAATCCAATTTATAAATCTAGGGTCTATTTCTACTCAACTAGAAACAAATCCCATGCAGAATGTTCTCTCTCCATCCCTCTCTTCCCTCCGCCCCTTCTTTCTTTCTTTCCTCCCTTCCTTCTTCCCTCTCTCCCTCTTTCCTTCCTTCCTCTCTCTCTTCCTCTCTGCTTTCCTTCCTCACTACCTCTCCCTCCTAACTCCTGCCCCTTCCCGTTCAACACTCTTTCATTTCAACTTCAAGTATTGTGTCCCCCATCACAATAAATACCAAATACTGTGTTTTTGCCCCTTTCTCCCAGCAAAATATCCAATTCTAGTTTCAGATGATGGAAATGTCTGTATTTTGCCCAGTTACGAAGCGCAAAACACCTCTCCCATCTAGAAGATCAGAAAGACATTATATCAGTTAGGGAAACCTCCCTATGAAATTCTATTCATGTGTCGTTTTGTATAGAATTCCTCAAAGGGAGGGGAAAAAACCCTTCCTTTGTGAGTCTCACATTATTTTCTACGTTCTTTGCTTTTCTCAGAGGATGTCCAGAGAAGTTCCAATGGGACTTCAGTCTGTATTTCTTTGGGGAAGGGGTGCTGGTGAAGTCCCAGACCAGGAAGGAATTGTTTCTGGAGACGTGCGTTGAGGCATCCTTTGTATGGCTCCTTAGAAACATTAACCAACTCGTCAAGTCAGAAACATCAGACATCGGACGTGGGGAATGAGTCAGAGTGAAAAATGACTTTGAAGGCCAAATAAGAGGTGGGGTTGGAAGCCTCAGATTCTCTCGGGGTAAAGGGGTAATAGGTAAAAGGCCACCCAAGTGGTTTCCGAGTCAGCTGTAGAACAGGAAGGATGTTGGGGTCTCTCTACTGCAGAGACCCCCCCCCATTTGAAAATTCTAGGTCAGGGCATCAATTTCTTGAGGTTTAGCACCCCCCACATTTAAATATAGAATTCCAGGGGTGCCTGAATGGCTCAGTCGGTTAAGCGGCTGCCTTCGGCTCAGGTCATGATCTCAGGGTCCTGGGAAATAGCTCCGCATCGGGGATCCCTGCTCATTGGAGAGCCTGCTTCTCCCTCTCCCTCTGCCTGCCTCTCCTCCTACTTGTGCTCTCTATCTCTGTGTCAAATAATAAATAAAATCTTTAAAAAAAAAATATAGAATTCCACTTGGGAAGATACTTCTGGATCAGAGAGAAAGTCTTTCCCAAACTAGTAAAGTTTCCAGAGAGGTAGAAAAGGACAGTTGTTTAACCTAGAGATGTGATCTAGATCATCAGTTCCGCTGGTCTTTTCTTGATGAGACTTTTTTTTTAAGATTTTTTTTATCTATCTGAAAGAGAGAGAGAGAGGTGGAGGGGGGGGAGGGTTAGAGGGAGAAGTAGACACCCTGCCCAGCAGGGAACCTGATGAGGGACTTGATCCTGGGACTCCAGGATCATGACCTCAGCTGAAGGCAGTCACCCAACCAACTGAGCCACCCAGGCGCCCCTTGATGAGCCTTTTTAAATGAGAATATGTGTGTTTGTGATAGAGAAATTTGTTTGTGGGTTTTTCTTTTCTTTTCTTTTGTAATTGATGTATAATTGACTATATTAGTTTTAGGCACTATCTGAGAAGTTTTTACTCATTAAAGATAAATGATAAATAAAAGTGTCTGTCTTTCTGTGTTTCACTTAGACGTTCCAAGTGCACAGGTTGTCTTAGATCTAATGACGGAGCCAGGCTTTATCTCAGGAGCTCTCCGGGAGCACTCTGTTCAGACTCCCGAGAAGAAAACGTACGTGACTCATTATGGGATTTCTAAATGGAGGAGAATGTTCGACAGGTAAAAGTTGTGGGAAAATTTACTATAGAAGAGACAGACTTGACTGCATAACATTGAAATAAATAAGTAAGATTCTAATGATCACAATCTCTCTAGAGAAACAAAATTATAGGATAAACAACGAGTTGTAAAGACATTTATAGCCTGTACCATAGTCAAATATAACGAATCCTAACATGTAACATTCCATGCACAAATTGACCTGGACAGCAGTGAGATCACAATAGATAAATGGGTAAATGATATGAATTTAAAAATTATGAAAATAGTTAAGAAGCATGAAGGCCTTCATAAGAAATGCAAATTAAAATTAGAGTTGAATGCTTTTTCTCCCCCATGCCCTTTTCTCCTTTTGCCTCTCCTGCCCCTTCTCCTCTTCTTCCTCCTTCTTCTCCCTCTTCTTCTCCCCCACCCCACCTTCTTTTTCCTATGTAGCTGTCAGTAATTAAACAAACATGCCCAGTTGTAGTGACTGGTAGAATTTTTGTAGATGAAATCTTGAAGACTTACCTTGTGTTGGAAAGTCAACTCAAATTATTTACCCTATTGATACTGAATCTGCAGATTACCCAGATAAGAAGAAAACACATTTTTGTGATAAGGGATATTGCTGAACCAGAGAGACCTGGGCTGAGAGATGCCTTCAGAGGAAAACAGTCTGTTTCTCTTTAGTTGTTAGAATAAGTGTCCTTTGGAGGCAGAAGTCTAATTTTTTCCCCCCTTTATGTGTTTTTAAAATCATCGGTTATCTTTTTTCAACAAGCAACGAAATCATAAGACTTTTTTTCTTTTTTTCTTTTTAGACTACTATTGGCTTCTTTCTTCCCAGTGTCAGTCTCATGTAGATGTTTCGTGGGTGAGTTATATTGGTAGTTTTGGATTTCATCAAATGTTGACCATTAGCTTCTCTTCCCTTTTTATTGACTATAAACTGATTGATTCTGGAATTCCATGGGAAGGCTCATCAGCCACTCTACCCCAGTGGCAGTAGTGTCTACGGGGGGCTCCGTGCGGAGCTAAGAGCTAGAACAAAGTAGTCATTAACCCTTCTGTGACCCACATCCCATCCCTCACCTTTTATGTTTCAGAGTTCTTATCTAAAAAATAAGAATCACAATATCCACTGGAAAAGGACATTATTAAAAATAATCCAATGAATTGACTGCATGGAGCTCAGAAAAAACAACAACAACAACAACAACAAACCAACCCAAAGTACTCTAAAAGTGTTTAATAACAAAGGACTAAAGGAATAAAGAGTCTCCCTTTAGGGCTAACCCAGCACCTTTCAAGCACTAAATTTACTTAAGCTAAATAAAAATAGCACATGACAGATTGTATTTGTGTGGGAAATCACAACGAAAACAGCAAAGACATTGGAAAATTGCATTTTTTTCAGGTAATTAAAGGTCATACTATTTAGCCAAACCGTAATCCATCACAACTAGCAAGGCATTGATTACTGACTCTGGACCACATTCATTTTTAATTCCATTCGTGCAATAAATGACAGCCTTTGAATTCTCTACTTTCTTGATATACAGCAATAGGAAGAGCGAATTACTCTAGAATCCAGAATAGCTGAATGGATAAGCTTCTTTCTTCCTCCTTGGCATCCCAAACTACAAAGTTTTAAGTAGCCGTAAACATAATAACAATCTTCTCCAGTGTGTCGTCAGAGCCCCTCTCCGGCGATCTGAGAAGGTTCAAAGCGAACCGGGTGGCACGGTTTACCCCCCGGGGGAGCTGCAGAGACGAGGCACGGTCCCCCCTCCCCACGCCCGGCTGCCATCCCCGTTCCTGGGCAGCACACGTTAGTTCCCCCAGGGCCCCGAAGCAGGGGGTTCTAATTCAGACAACGATCCAGTGTCCTGAAACGAGAGCGCATTCTGTTCCTAGGGCCATGTGTCGTAATGGCTGTCAGAGAGACACACTCCAGCAGGTTATCTGGCTTCCCCATCTTCCCCAGCTGTAATGCAGTCATTCCGTTGGCTAACTCTCCCTTTGTATTGAAACGCAGAAGAGACCACAAACTGAAAAATACACGAGTCTATTTTTGCTTTCTGTTTGTCTGTTTGTGGGAGTGACTGTTTCACACTCAGTGAACCACAAATGAGCTTGTGTTTGTAGAAGGACTTTTAAGAGGACGATGGGGCGGTATTCTTACTGGTCCGTCGGGGCTGAGGGTTCCTGCCACGTGTGGGGAGATGCACCTATGGACGTGGGGATGTCGGCCGAGTGCTTCACAAATGCATTCGCTCTAACTCTTGTGGGGTGCTGGAGACAGGGGTCGTGTTCCCGCTGTCAGTCGTTGCCTCTGTGCGGCAAAACCAGTCTTGAAGAATGATGTCAGTTTATCACCTGTGCCCCTTCCCTACTCGGCTGTTCTCTAGACGGACCCCCTTTGCGTTTCAGCCTTCACTACCCTCTGCCATTGTAGAGGCCAGGCCTCTGGCCGCCGTTTCATATCATCTTTGGTCGTGTTAGCCAAGGTCGGGTGTTAACTGTCCTCGAGCAGTGGGAGGAAAGCCTCACCGGGAACCCACGAAGGCGTTTGGGAAACTGAGGAACCACGGCAGAGCACACTTCAAAGGAAGACCCTCGAGTTCTTATTCCACACCCAGTGGTGTGAAGTTTAAAAAGCGTGGATCTTTGTTTCCGTGTGAACGCAAGGGGAGCAAAGTGCTCTGAGAGGCCCTCGCAGCAAAAAGTAACAACTGAAACAGAGGTCTGCAAACATCTCTGTAAAGGGTCAGGTAGTAAATATCTTCAGCTTCGTGGTCCATAGGACGATCTCTTGCCACAACTCATGCCTGCTGCTGTAGCAGGAAGGCAGCCGTGAACAATAGCTCCCAGAACAAATGGGTGTGGCCTGTGTTCTAATAAAACTTTGTTTATAAAGTCAGGCCCCAGACGGATGTGCCCCAAGGGCCGTAGTTTGCCAACTTCCAACCTAAAGTGAGGTTCTTTAGAATTTGTCGTGCGGGTAGCAGATAGGAAAGATAGAAAAGCCACTTCATAGAATAATATGTTTTCTAGTAATCTGGAGCACTGTTTAAGAAGCACGTGGAAGGGTTTCTCTCCTAAACTACTTGAAAATAATTTTCCTACGTTATTTAAATTATTTAGACAAATTCCTGGTCTGGATTTCCTCATCCCCCAGAGAAGTGGGGAAGGAGATTCACGCTCTACATATTTATGGACACTGGGTCTTTCTATGATGTCTCGAAAGACCTGAAGTAGTACTGAAAATAGTCGTAGCTGTTTATTTTGATTTAGGCTATTATGAGGTTATGAGGTTAACCTAGACCTCTCTTATGGATATCGACAAACACTGATGTACATGATCAATTCCCTCTTTCTCACCTCCCCATCACAGCACGTTGGGGTGTGTGACTGTCTCACACACACACACACAAACAAGTGCGCGTGGGCTTCAGTACCCAGTGCATTGGTGTGTAAATAGAGCTCAGGAACAGGCCAGCTTTCCACTTTAGCATAGCTCGAATCTTCTTCGAGAAGCCATTTGCAAAGCTCAGGATACAGTTTTTTGTGTCTTTCATTATTGATCTATTTTTTTCTACCATTCTCTTACAGTGGGCAAAAGAGATGGCTCATGAGACAATGAGATCACCTTGCCAGAGAGAACCTTACTGCCAACAAGGTCTCCAGGAGAATGTTCTGTACCTAAATGAAACCTGAATTATTGGCACGAGGCTTTGACTACATGGTTGTAGCCAGCGCGTGTAGGTAATATTTGGAGAGCATGAAAAAAAGTGGTGACTAGTCACTGATACCAAGTGTGGCTCGTAAACTAAGATAATGATTAAGGGGTAATCACATTTCAGGCTTCGGGACACAAGTTGATCCCTTGCAGGAGTCGGAGAGGAATTTCTCCCTCCCAGCAGAATAATATTATGCAAGTGGCTGAGTCCAAGAAGGAGTCTGGAAGTGCTCAGTACTCTCAAGTCTTGCCTGAAGCAGGAAGTCTTGCCTGGGATGGTCTAGTTCTACCCAGAGGATCCTAAGTTCCTTTGCATTTTCTGGGCTTGTAAGCAGATCTGTATCTCATTCTTTGTGCTGGGGAGGGCTGCATAATTGCTTCTTTGGTTTGGCTGCTTATTGGTCTCACTCAAAAGTTGCCAAGAGTGGTGATGAAATGTCCCGCATCGTCTGTATTCTTTTGCTCTCAACTCTGATATTGAGTTATACGAAATCCTCTTCTCAGACCATAGGCAGAAACGACACAGCAGTTTCCCAGTTACCCTCAGACAGAAAAAGAGAACAGACACTGTGCTTAACACACCACCAGCTTACCTGCTGGTGTCCTATGCCTTTTTGAAAAATATTTATATTCAACGCATGTATACTCATTTCCTCCCGTAAAATGAGTGCTTACTCATTCTGCAGACTTAAGCCTTATCTTTAGTTTTATCCATCTTACCCCACGGGTGAATCCCATGGGATCTCATCATGATGTTGATGAGATAGTCAAAAAAGAGTAAAGAGAGGGGCGCCTGGGTGGCTCAGTGGGGTAAAGCCTCTGCCTTTGGCTCAGGTCATGACCCCAGGGTCCTGGGATCGAGCCCCGCATCGGGCTCCCTGCTCAGCGGGGAGCCTGCTTCTCCCTCTACTCCTCTCCCTGTTTGTGCTCTCTTTCTCTCGCTCTCTCTCTGTTTCTCGCAAATAAATAAATAAAATCTTCAAGAAAAAAAGAGTAAAGAGAGAAGGCAAGAGAAACGAAGGAGATCCTGAGGCAGACGTGCAAGGCTGCGGAGTGGAAGGAGTAGAGACTTTAGAGTCTGAATACCCAGGGATGTGTAGTGAGGTGTCAATAAACTCTAGTCACCAATTCTAGCAATTCCCTTTAGCATGGAGAGTACGTCTCCTTGGTCTTTGAATCCCAAATTCTAGCACCGTTTCCTGCCCCTGGTGGATGCCTGACCGTGTGCTTGCCAAATGAGTGACAGGGGCCATGGTGGGAATGGTGGCCAGAGGGAAAAGCCAGAAGAAGGAACAGAGTTCTAAGGAGGAGGATGTGGTCACATGCCACCAAAAGGTTATATAAGATAAGGGCTGAAAAGTGTCCATTAGCTCTGGTAATTAGTAGGTCATCTGTGACCGTAGGGAGCAAAATGGGGTAGCTGGTCTAGGATCACCCCCCCCAGCAGCCCCGTACCTCAGCAGAGGCTGCTCTCTCCCCACCTCTCAGCCACCAGCCGGAATGAAGTCCTTTATGGAAAACCCAAATTTGTTTGCATCTATTGTTTTTGCTTCTGGAACCACCAGTAACATCACTTGCAACGGTTCAGGTTTAATAAGCCGTGAGAAAAAAACAAAGTTGCTTTTGGAGACCCACGATTCCCAGGATACTTTTATCCCATTTTCTCTGCCTTTCTTCGTGAAACTATGCAAAGCACCTTGATAACACACTGTCAACCAAAAATACTCCTTCATAATTTCCAGCAAGTTGGCGATAAACTTGTAAGGTGGGCATGTTTTGAGGGAATATAAAATCAAATCCCCAAACATACTTCCTCTGGGGACCAGAAGGAGTGTAGAAGAAAAATCACCGTAAAATTGTGCTCATTGGAACTCATTTATTTAAAAAAAAGATGAAAGCAAAATTAGCTTATTAGCTCCATAAACAAAACTAAACACTATTTCTTTCCCTCATCCTCATCCCTTTACTTTTTTTTCCCCCATTTTGGAAGAAAAATAAACAAGTTTAGGCCTGTGAGAACTTTTGATTTCAGTACCTAAATTTTTAAAAGTGTAAGGGAACCGTAAACTTTTACATAATTAACTATGAAAAATTTTAAAACATTGGTTTATTTGATTTAATATTATACATCCTTTACCACTATAATTTTATTAGTAGGTAATTTATGACATATTTTTAAATTGAAGTTTGAGGAGTTCTTTTAAGCTTAGCTTTCAATATTTATTCACTGCCCAGGCTCATCTAATTGAGGATCTTTTGGTACCTACCACATTAGAGGCAGAAATGACAAGCCCATCCACTTCAATCTGGAAATAGACGAATTTTTCCTGTTACAATGAAATATCGGCTAGAATGAACATAAGAGCAAAGTTTTTGAAAAGTCAGTCTGGTTGCCAGCATGACTTACAATGCAGTTACCTATCATTTTATAAGATCCAGTCTAAGTTGCCCTAGAAACAGGTAGATTAGCCTGTGGTTAAGTTCTAGCCACAGCTCTTACAAGGCCCGATTTCCCAGCTTTGTTCCATTTTTCATTTTTTTTTTTTTCCTTGCAGTTTCTTGTTTGTGGTCACAAAACACCCCTAGCATTAATGTGCTCGTTCAGAGACATGAGTTTCATGAGAGCTCTTTAAAAGACTCTGCGAGAGGCCCCTTCTCGCTGTAGGAAGACACGGTTCACGCCCGGATCTGGTACTTTCCACAGGCTGAGCGCTGGGGTCTGTCCGTGCCCGCAAACGCCGCCTGGTCCCCCCATTTAGCCATGGGGTTCAGAAACCCGTTCCCAACTAGTTTGGAAACAGCGAGGATGGGAGTGCTCCTGGGCCACTCACTGCCTTCCTACGGGAGCCCTGAACGCTTTTCTCGCTGGTTTCCATGAATCAAACCTTCTTTTCTTAACCCGAGAAGAGCAAACCAAGTCTTACCTCTACTCGGTTACATAAAATAGCAGTCATTCAATCTGGTCGCATTCACCGAGAAGTCTATTCTGCAGAGCTAAGTGCTAGGAATGAGCCCGGAATGGGTTTATTCATTCAGTCGATGAGTACCGAGTATCCGTTGTGTGTCAGGGATGTGGTTGGTGCTGCAGATAGCAAGGTGAGAAGACTCTACACAAACGGTTCGCAGCTCAGAAAACAAAACTGCTCATAACCATAAACAAGAGACCAGTAATTATATGTTGAAGAAGTGATCTAAGCAAGGTGCTCTTGGAGAAAGAAGGAGATAGATGTGCTTGGTTAGTGGGCGATGAGAGTTGGAAATGAGAGGAGGCTTCACGGAGGAGGTGACGTTTGAGATGGTCCTTGAAGGATAGATACATGGAGCTCTTCTACTGGAGAATCAGAGGCCTGGCTTTCCAGGTTTTCTGAGAAAACCGAAATTGTGGCTAAAGCGTAAGCTATGTAGAAAAGTGGCAGCCAGGGGAATTTAATAGAGTCAGCATCTTCAGGATTTTGATTAGTGATGGAAGTCTGGAATGAGATGCTCAAATGCCATTCTTGTGTGTTAACCAACATCACTGGAGAAAATTCTTTATGTTTGAAACCTAATTTTCCATCTCTTCTCATGGAATTTGCAACAGGGATACAAAATAGCCAACCATCTCTGATCACATAATAAACTTTTTTTTTGGAAACTGCTAACTACGAATATCTACTTAAAAAAGGAAGTTATAGGATATAGAAATCACCACTTAACGTGTTTGTTTTTTTATTTTTCAATAGAATTATACGTATTGAAGGTGGAAACATGAGGATGTAATATCCATATACTCAGCGAAATGATTACTACCATCAAGCTAGTGAACATGGCATGTCCTCATAGAGTTAACATTTTTGTGTGTGTGATGAGAGCACCTAAAATCTACTTTTAGCCAATTTCTAGTATCAAGCACAGTATTATCAACTAGAATCACCAGGCTGTGCAATAGATCTCTAGATGTATTCACCCTTCATAACTGCAACTTAGTATCTTTGAAAAACATCTTCCTTCCAGGGACCAGGAGGAGAAGAAGAAACTTCTTCTCCTCCTGGTCCCTGGTAACCACTGATTTCTACCAGGGGTGCTTAAATCAATGAGCTCAGTACTGTGTCAGATCCTGATAGAAACACAAAGCGAGTCCAAGTCCATACCCCAAGATCTGTCAGAAGGCAAGTATCAGGAAATAAAACAATAACAACAACAATAACAACACCAGCTCCCAGTGGGAATTCAGCTTTTTTTTTTCTATTGCATATGAACTCTGTATTGCCATGATAGAATTTCTGATTTTGAGGCTCCCAAACACCTTCCATATTGCCCTTTGTGATTGGTCTTCTAGTCTAAACATAAACCACAGCTACCAGAGGCCACATCTGCATACTAATTATTCCGGGCATATTAAGAAGTTCCTTACGGTGCATGTAACGTAGCACTGTGTGTGGCTTCCGAAGCAGCCTTTGGGATCTTATGCCCAGAAATCTTTAAGACGGGATCAGTAGTTACCTGGGTAAGTGGGGTCCACCTGGGGCCAGGCATTTGGTGAATGACTCCCACAACTGCTTACCACCCTGGCATCCCCGGGAGCCTTCCAGAATCACAGAAGCTTCTGCTTGATGGCTAAACCAAGTCCACGCTCCGGAGAACACTTTTCAACACTAGTTCAGAGACAAACTTTTGTCACAAGCTACCAATCACATTAGTGGTGACCTCACCTCCTTAACAATGACCAACTCGTGTCCTATAAAGGGGGTGAGGGAAGGGGCAGAGGGCAACCTTCCTTCTGCTTCTGTCCTCTAATGATCTGGAAACACCAAAGAAAGCAGCAAGTCATGACAGTGCGGGGTATAGAGCTGGTCCGATGCTCTCTCCCCTATCTCCACTCCTGACAAGGACCAGTGATGAGCTGCTCCAAAACCATTTCTTGCTCATCTGTAAAACAGGGATAAAAGTAATTGACCCACCTACCAAAAAGTTTGTGAAGATTAAGAGTGATAATACATTGAACAGGCATGCCTAGCACATAGTAAGTGCTCAGTAAATGGATGCGAAGAAGGAAAGCAGACCCAGCTGCTACTATTTCCAAATCTCAACTCCCTGCCCGCTCTGTTCCCTTTGTTCACTAAACGCCTAAACGTCACCTTGGAAGGTGCAAAAGGAAGTGTGCATCGATCCTCTGCTGCCTTTAAGGAGTCTGGAGTCCTCGGGAGGTGAGCAGAGAGAAGTCGGAGCTCCGTGGAATGGAAGTCACTGGCTTCATGGAAAGAGATTGGACACCCATCAGGTATATTCTGTAAACACTGAACACAGTAACGAGTGCATTTTGGAGGCAGGATTTGCCCTGATTTGACTGATCAAACCAAATATGTGGAAAAATGCAAGAGCAAATGAAGATGGGCATACGTATAGGTTTTTAATATTTTTATGGGACTGAGTCAAAATGGGGAATGGTGAGAAGTAAAGTTCGGATAAATAGAGTTTTTCTTTCTATTTTCTTTCTTTTTTTCTCTCTCTTTCTTTCCTTCCTTCCTTCCTTCCTTCCTTCCTTCCTTCCTTCCTTCCTTCCATCCTTCCTTCCCTCCTTCCTTCTTTCTTTGATTTCTAGAATGAAAGTGTGTTAGTTTGCTAGGACGACCATCACAAAGACCACAAAAAGGGTAGCTTCCAACAACAGAAATGTGTTGTCTCACAGTTGTAGAGCCTAAAAATCTGAAATCAAGGTGTTGGCAGGGTTGGCTCCTTGTGAAGCCTGTAGGGGAGGGTCTTTCCTTGCCTCTTCCAGCTCCTGGTGAGTCCGGGTCTCCTCCCCCAGTGACAGCATTGCTCCCGTCTCAGCACTCCCCCTATGGGTCTGTGCCCCACATCCCCCCTTCTTATAAGGACATCAGTTGTGCTGGATTAAGACCCACCCTCATGATCTCATCTTAATTTGATTATAACTGCAAAGACCCTATTTCCCAGAAAGGTCCTATTCATAGATACCAGGGGTTCAGACTTCAGTATAAGACTTCAGTTCCTTTTGGGGGAACACAGTTCAACCCATAATAGAATAGAAGGTCCGGTAAGCCATGGGAGAGGCTTATATTTAACCAAAGATGTATGTTAATCTATACCAAGAACTGGACATATGGACATCAAGAGAGCTCGAGGAAGGAGATCAGCATCTGAGAAGAAAGGAAAAGGCAGAGAGGGAATGTGATTGTCTGTAGAGTTTCATAGAGGGGGAGAGGGGGCCACAGACAGAATCTGTTGGGCTCCCACCGAGGAACGAGCAACTAATTATTGAGTGCTCATTAAAGCGTGCCAGGATCTGCCTTCGATGCTGGTTAACCAGAGGTGATCTTGACGGGAAACGTTTCCAAGCTGAAGAAGCTCAGATGCCAGGGCCGGAAACAGAGGAACCTGGAAAAGCATGGCCGGCGAGGAAGAAGGAAAATCAAGGACGAGTGAAACCACAGAAGAGAAAGGAGGAAGGGTGAAAAGGAGGAGTGGCCCACGGTGTTAAGTGCTGAACAGAAAGAGGAAACAAGACAAGAACCCAGAGCGGCCATTAGCTTTAGCGACAAACGAATCATGGCTGACCCCAATGAGTCTGATTTTAGTGGGAAGTCGGGGTGGGAGCCAGAGTCCCTTTGTTCTCAGGGACTGCTCTTAGAAGATAGGCGGAGGCTTAGGGTCGAGGAGGTATGTTTTAAGACGGGAGACCCTTGAATAGTTTTATCCGTGGAGCTGAAACATTCCAAAGGAAGAAGTTGTGGAAGGTGGAGGAGAGAGAGGGAGGGAGAGCGGGAGAAGGAGGAGAGAGCTGATGGTGAGAGGTTACTGTACAGGAGTTCCGGGAGGAGAGGGTGGAGGAAGGAGGAGGGCGCTTTGAACTGGGGGAGGAGAACCACGAGGCTGTGGGAGGACAGGCGATGAGGATGATTGCAGATGGCGATGGATCTGAAGGGGGAGCAGAGAGGAACAGCCAGAAGCCCTTCCTGTCCTCAGGTCACAACGCGGATGCTGTTTCCTCATGACACCTTGTCTGAGAGGTGTCATCGGCGCCAGCCCTTCCGCGGTGCTTGGCCTTCTCTGCTGGGCGCCTGCAGCCCACCCGTGCCCATGTCCCACAGGGCCCTTCCTGTCCCCTCTGATGGGAGGTGGCCTCGCGCTGCCTGGAACGGGGTTGTGGGGGCTTCTGGGCTGGTGGCAAGGGCGTCCTGCTGGCTTCTACTCACACCACGGGGCAGACTGGGCCACGTCATTTTACTTCTTCTGACTTCAGTTTTCTCCTCTATAAAGTGAAGCAGCTCGACTAAATACGCTACACCAGGGGTCAGCGAACTAGGGCCTGGGGCCCAAATCGAGCCACTGCCTGTGTTTTGTTGTTTGTTTGTTTGTTTTTCCCAATGAAGCTTTCCTGGATGTTATAGGTTGCATCGTGCCTCTCCCCAGATCCGCGTGTTGAAGTCCTAACCCCCAGGGCCTTAGACTGTGGCGGGCTCAGGAGACGCGGCCTTGAAAGAGGTGATGGAGTTAGACCTCGAGGGTGGGCCCGAATCCAAACGGACCGGTGTCTTTATGAACGGAGAGAACTGGATCCACAGAGACCCCGTGGGACCCCCGGGAAAGCCTGGGGGGAGGGCACGGCGTGCGGGCGACCGTCCAGAGCCAAGGGGAGGAGCCTCCGAGGAAACAAGCCCTGCCGACACCTTGATCTTGGACTAGCTTGAAGGCTCGAGCTGTAAGATAACGGATTTCTGTTGTTTCAGTCCCCCCGAGGCTGGAGTATTTTGCTGTGGCAGCCCTAGAAACTACCACGTCGGAACCCAGCCCCGTCTGTTCATACCCTCTGCCTGCCTTTGCATTATAACGGCGGAGTGGAATATTTGCGACAGAATGTGCCTGGTCATCAGAGCCCATAAATAAATAAATAGATAAATTTATATTTATTTATAAATTTTTTATTAAATTTATTTATTTATTTTTAGTAGCTGACCGTGTACAGAAAAGGTTTGCCGACCCCTACTCTAAAGCACCCCTGAAGTTGTTCTAAATAGAAATCATAGGAAGGTAATAAGAGCTCAGTTCATTTTTATGTTTCTGTGTCCCACATCAGACGCCGACCTCTTAGAGGGCAGGGATCACAAATCCTGCAGGAAAGGAGGAAAACAGCGTTCACCAGACATGGACACACACTGTGCCCACCAACAGATGAGTGGTTAAGGAAAATGTGATGTGTGTACATAAAATGGGATATTATTCAGCCGTAAAAAGAAGGCAGTCCTGTCGTTTCTGACCACATGGATAAAACCCGAGGACATTATACTAAGCGATCTGAATGAGACAAAGATACTGTGCAGCCTCACTGACATGCGTATCAAAAACAAAACAAAACAAAAAAAACACCAAAATGAAAGTCACAGAAACAGTAGAATGGTGGTTGCCAGGGGTGGGGAAATGGGCGAATGTGGTCAAAGGCGCCAAATTCTAGTTATAAGACGATTAAGTTCTGGGTATGGCGTATACGGCTCGGCGACTGTGGTTGACAATATTGTATTGTATGTTTGAAAGTTGCTAAGAGAGTAGATTTTCAAAGTTCTCACCACCAAGAAAAGGAACTACGTGACACGATGAGTGTGATAACTAGCCTCATTGCAGTGATCATTTGCAGTATGTTCCTATATCAAAATCACCACAGTACACCTTAAATGGATCCAATGTCATATGTCAGTTCTATCTCAATTAAGCTTGAAAAAATACGAAGGACGTAACCAGTGCAGCTGCCCATTTGTCTCTATGTTTATGCTATTGCTTTTTTTTAGTAAACAAAAATTTTTCATCCCCCCAATACCGTTCGCTGAATACCTGCTATATGCCGAGAATTGTGTTACGCACTTTGCTTTTGATTAGTCTCCATAATAAGTCTGGGAGGTGGGTACATTTATTTTTCTTTTCTTTTATTTATTTGAGAGAGAGAGAGCATGAATGGTGGGGAGGGGCAGAAGGAGAGGGAGCAAAAGATTCCCTGCTGAGTGGGGAGCCAGATGTGGGACTCGAACCCAGGACCCTGGGATCATGACCTGAGCTCAAGGCAGACACTTAAACGACTGAGCTCCTCAGGTGCCTCGTTGGTACATTTTTTGTTCACATTTTACAGATTAAGTAAATGAGGTGGGTGAGATGAAGATGAAGTGACTTCCCCAATCACAGAGCTCTGTCCAGATCACCCTGAGAAGGTGACCCTGTCTGTCCTCAAAGCCATAGTCGCGTCGTCATGCCACGCCATGCCCCTTGCAACTCAGAATTTTTATTTTATTTTATTTTTATGTCTCTAGTGATTTTTCATACATTGCTACTAATAGATATGGAGAGAATGTTTCTGGAATTGATTCTTGGCTTCATGCTTCTCCCAAATATGGCAACCCTTCTGTCATTAAAGATAGAGTAAACATGACCTAGAGGTCAGGCCCTGTTCTAGGTTCTGGGGACACGGGAATGACGAGACACAGCATTCCTAGCTCTGGTGGAGTTTGCTCATGGAGATTGGCTGTTAGCTTTTTCAGCGGCTCTCCCCCCGCTGTCCACAGCTTGCTGTGACCCGATCCTATACCCCCGAGGTGACAAAGGTGCAGCGGGATGGCAGGCAGCTCTGGGACTCAGGAGCTGGACCTGGAGGAGGGTCAGTGCCACAGGCTCTTTGTGGTCAACTGAAAAGTGCCTCCAAATCCACTTACCCTCTGTCTTTGCCTCCCTCGTGTTACTGTAAGCGGGAGAGCTGTGCTCCCATGCATCCCTCCCTCTTGCACACGTACAGTATATATACTTAAATAAGCTACAGAATCCACAGGCTGCACCGCTCAGGCTTGGGTGCAAAATGTGATCTCCGACGGTCCCTGGGGGGACAAACCCACAAACCAAAAGGACTCTGGCTTCCCAAAGCAATGATTTCCTTGTTTGCAAGCAAAAAAAAAAAAAAAAAAAAAAAGAAAAAAAGAAAGAAAGAAAGAGAGAGAGAAAACAAGTTTGGGGCTTTCTAAAACTTCCTGGGATTTTCTCTGAAATCAAACGAGAAAATGAGATGTCGCGGCCTCGGCCGAACACTTAGTCTTTGTCGGGGACAGAGTGGCCCGATCACAACATCTTGGGACTTGTGGCCATCGGCCCGGAGCATTACACGCGGCTGTGAAACTTGTCGCTGAACTTCTCTGATTGTGGCCGCTAAGCTGGAATTGCTTCCCATCTCGCTTTCCCCAGACTAATAACACATTCCGGGGCAGCTTACATGATCATGTCACATCCCTGCAATCTATTTCTTTTCTTTTCTCTTGTTTCCCTTTCTTTTTTAAAGATCTTATTTATTTATTTGACACACAGAGAAAGAGAGAGAGAGCGCGCACAAGCAGGGGGAGTGGCAGGCAGATGGAGAGAAAAGCAGGCAGTAAGGAACCTGATACGGGACTCGATCCCAGGACCCTGGGATCATGACCTGAGCTGAAGGCAGATGCTTAACGAACTGAGCCACTCAGGCGCCCCTGAAATCTATTTCTAAGGTAAAATGGAAGTCTGATTGGGGGGAAAAAAATCAATTTTTAATGAAACAAAGTCCCCCAAAACCAGATGTCAGATGTTACCATCCATCCCCATTCAGCTTTTGACCCTGGGGCTAAGCTGCCCCATTGAAGTAAAACATGTCTATGGCTTCTTTATAATTTCTGGGCTCTCTAGACACAATCGCGTAAAGAATTGTGGAGGAAGCATTAAAATGTCTCTGCCATATACTGGCTATTCTGTTCTCTCTCTCTCTCTCTTTTTTTTTTAACCTGTAAAATCAAGGCATTAAACTAAATAATATTTAAATTCTCTTAACATGCACCAAAGTCTGTGTTAACCCAAAGGTAAAGGAAGGACTTATAAGTTTATACTTGCAAATACTTCAGCGTACATAATTTACATGCTGTAGGAAACTGGATTCTGTCCACACTAAATATATTTTCAATAAAAGAAGGCTTCCTGACGCCTGTCATAGTACCAGTGAATCCTGTGAAGTTATCTTTAGCCTGCAAAAGCTAGACCATTAGCAGAGGACTAAGGATGAGGCCTTTGGTGGGGTGTACCAAGACCCAGATTCTGAGTAGGACTATAGTGTTAGGGTACATTTGGATTCCGGGCCAGTCAAATCCTTCTTTTATCTTTTTCAAAATGTAGGAGACTAAGCTCACTCTAGTCCTTCTAGTAATCTCTGGCTCTGAGAGTTCCTCGAATTGGCTGATTCCCTAGAAAGACATCTTAAAGCCAGCTTGGTTCTTGGTTTGGCATTGGTGATGGTAGCAAGGCTGAGCAATAGAATTTGCTGGACAACAGTTTAAAAGAACAAACAAGGGGAAAAAAATAAAGAACAAACATGAAAGTCCATTCAACAACTTCCAGACAAAAGCCACATCAGGTGGCTCCAAAGTTCTGATCCAAAGTTAAGTGACAAAACTTAAAATAATTTATGCTTTTTCTCTCTTGAAGAGCGTTCTAGAAACAAAAGGGGCCAAACCAGGATCTTCTGCAGGAACCACTGACGGTCACAGCACCCACTGGCAGACAGTCTGAAAACATTCTAATTTTTACCTTGCGATTAGCGTAGCATTTACCTGGAAGATGGCAAAGCTAAGAAGAAGTTGTGTTTCTGAGATTCGAGCTGTACCATAGTTCAAAGTCTCCTCAAAAGATTTCAAAGATGAAATGAGATTTTGTTATGTAAGTCTCCAGTTAGGCTCTGGCTCCTATTAAAAACAAAACAAAGGAACAACAACTGGGAGTATTGGAAAAGGTCCATAAAAACAATTTAAGTTTACTGAGTAAATAAATAGTAGACAGTTTAAAATTCTCTTTGGGGATAATTGAGAAAGTGACTCAAAGAAATTAGAGATGGAAGAAGCTTGTTTTACACAGCCCCCCAGGGGATGCTTTCCTTGGGTTCTTTCCTTTTGGATTAAAAGGTCAAAATGACAATAACACTAATAATAAATTATATACTCCCAGTGCCTTCTTTTAAGCCCTTTAATAGCCTTGTGAAGAGTGGAGACATGTAGTGTTCATGTTTAATGTGGCTCCTGTTGGAATTATGACTTCCTGTAAGCCAGCTACATCTCATGCCGAGACCCAAGAGTACAGATGATGACACTTGGCCAAGGGAAGGGAGTCTAGTCCCATGATTTGTTCTGAAGACAACTTCTCTTACTCTGATCCAAGGGGAGGCCTAGTAGAAAAATTGAAAAAAATTTTTTGGTGGAATAAGAAGGTCATTTTGTGTTTTAGAAATTACACAGATGAGTGGAATAAATTATATGATAATTATATGCTATATTGTACATAATATAAAATTTCATGTCCTCTTTCATTTTAACCTCTTACCTGATAGAGGATCTTTCCCATCCTTCCTGTGAGGGGTTTCCTTGGAGAACAGGGAAGGATAAAGGATGGAATTATGCTAATGAACATGGCTACCAGCCTCTAAACCTTTGGACCACAGGTATCAGGCATCATTTCCTCTACGAGCCAAATTGTTTTTAGGATTTGGACAGAATATTTCTCACATAGTTTGCGATCTGTGACATGTCACTACTGGTGAGGGTACTTTCCAGGGAACTCAGCACATAGAAGCATTTTCAACGGCCAGTGAGAGAAACGGAGCATTTTGATGGCAAAACACGTATATAGAGAGGCTAGAGGAAAAAAGTTGGCTATTAACAAGTACCTCTAAAATGAAAATCTGTAAGGCAAGTTATGTAAATGAGAGAATGTAAACAAAGCAAAAACAGGAGTCTTTGGATCCTTCACTTCCTTCATCTTATAATAAATAAATTATCCTAAAGCATGTGGATAGCCACAGGGCTTTGTTTTTATTTATTTTATAGCCTGTTTTTTTTATCCCCTTTTTATTTCTCTCTCTCTTTTTTTTTTTTCCCATTTTCCTATTATGTTGCTTTGATGAGCTTATATGCTTGGACTCCTGTATAATCGCAAGGCTTTTTTTTCAAGAGAGCTGTCGGGGTTTACAAAGTAAAAGACTTTCCCTTTTCATCTCTGTCGAGTCACTGCCGACATGGCCGGACCATTTGTCGTAAAATGGAGGAAAACACACCGGTTCCTGCACACGTGGCTGTTCCAGTCCATTAAAACAAAAAAGATGGCAGCCTCTGGCCATGACTGAAGGCGGAGGACGCAGGACATGTCATGTCCTTTAATTATCTCAAGGCCCAAGTCACTCATCCTGCTACTTTCTGTGCTTCTCCACATGGAGATTTCCTCCAAATCTTGGCTAACGCACAGGAATCTGATGTTTAGAAAGTCACTTTCCTGTCCTTATAAACAATTCTACCATAATAACCTGGCTGCTGCCACCAGAGCTTCATTTAAATTTTGCTCAGCTTGGTTTACAATTAAGATTTAATTAGTAAACTCATTACAAAGACAGGAAATCTCTGACTTTCCCCTAATTCTCTTGCAGGCCTTAGCGAGGACCCAGCCTGTCCCTTCGGGTTTAGACGCTAGCACAGAGTTTTCTCTAAACACTGTTATTTACGTCAACTTTAATTTTAAGATAAACTTGGTGAACTTTTGAAAATAGAGGGAAGTAGCCCAGTCACTTAGAATTTAGGGTTTCAAATTCTCTATTTAGAAAATAGGCCCTGTGCGTATTTTTAAACCTTCTCGACGCTGAGAATCTGTTTAGATCCTCCCAGCTTGTCTCAAATGGTAGAAAGAGCTGCTGAGGTTGGGGAATGGGGTGAGGAAGGTCAGTAGGGGTGAGGACAGTAAGGCCAGAGTAAAACCACCACATGGTGACACCCTCAGAATCTTCCAGAACCCTGGGCTATTTTGCTGTCACTCTCAGAACACAATAGAAGAGTGGCAGAACTCTATAAAACAGGGTGAAGTTTTCCTATTTTGCCTCAAAAGAACAATGGGAAAGTATCTGCTACAGAGTGATGAAACATGAGGGCTGTAATTGAATATTCGGCTAAGACAGAGGCTCTGCAATGTTAGAAGCCTAGGACTAAAACATTTTAGCTGGTAATATTTTTAGCGGACCAAAGCTACATAAATTCATTTTGTTCTCAGGGTCCCAATGGGAAAACGATGGTAAACTTTTGGGTCAGAGCTTAAGTGTTATCGATATACTTGATGCAATAAAACTTACATTAAAACATTTGCTTTGACCACACAATGATGATTCCAGGGCATTTAAAAGAGAAATTTCTTTCCCTTTCAAATTCTTCCTATCTTACCTCAACTTCCTTCCTGTAAAAACAAAAACAAAAACAAAAACAAACAACAACAACAAAAAACTGAAGCTCTTTATGGGTTCTTTGATCCTTGCGGAAAGTTTTATATGGTTAGATAAGTGACTTTGTTTCAGAAATTCAGTGTTTGAAAACTCACTCATTAGAAGTAACTGTAAGTGGTCCCCGGTTTTAAATAAATATTTGAAGTCACGAATTAAATCCTTTTTAGATCAGTTCACTGTTATCACAGAGCCTTATTCTCCAGTGATTTCTCTGACCATACTATTTTTTTTGTCCTAACAAAAAAGAAGCTATCGATCAGAAAGGTTAAGTGATTTCCCTGAGATCACACAGCAAACTAGTAGACAAGAGAGAAATAAGGTTTGTTGGTTTGTTTGTTTGAACTATGTACAGAACTCTGAGCCAACTCAAAGGGAAAAGTTATTAGTAGCTGTAAAAATCAAGAACCATGATACTTAATGGGTTTTTCTCTCGGGCAGTCTCTGACAGCTTTTATGAGGCTTTGGAATGTGTCAATACATAGCACTGTGCCCCTCTGGGAAGGAGCAAACCAAATCCTCTTTCCTCTGGGAAGTCTCAATCCAGTCTGCTTGTGAACATTCTCAGTAGGAAGAGGAAATGTGAACTTTAAGTTCAAAATGGCTCAGAAGAGTTTGGAGAACCTAGGACTTAAACAGGTGCTACCCCAATTAAAAAGAAGTCTATAAAGCTGTCAGATAGTTTCATTGTACAGTTTTGAATAATCTGGAAGTAAAAAGAAAGCTTCCTCTCCCTGTCTCGTTGGCCGGTGGTTTGGAAGAGTCGACCCCCCTCACCCCCCCAGTGTGGGAACACGAGACAGACCAACGTCACCAGATTTCAGTTCTCGTCTTTGAGATGCGAGGTGCCAGGCTGATGGAAGGGAGCACAGTGCAAAGGAAGAGGGAGGAAGGATCCCCAAAATAACAGTTGGAAAAAAGAAAACAGACATAATGAAGGCACGAGGGACTATAAAGCTCCCAGAAAACATTAGCCCTGAGACTGGTAGGGACTGGTCTCCTGAGGTTACTGTTTTCAACTGAGGTTTCAGTTAATGGAAATACACCCATTAGAAACCACAACAGATGTGCTCTGAGCTGCGTGAAGACCAGCAGAAGTAAACAGAAAGAGATCCGAGCCAGGGGTCCCCTGATTTCTCCGCATCGGGAATTTGATGTGGGAAGGTATATTTAAAAATCTTACTTTGGAGGAGCCTTTCGCAGTTATCAGAGACATTAAGTCCCAAAAGCAATGCATGAATCTTGACGGAATCCTGTTTGGAAAATAAGGGCTGTTAAAAAAAAAAAACACTTTGGTACAATTAGGGACATTGAAATATGGATATTTGGGATATAAATTATTACAGATATATTTTTATGTATTATATAATTGTGTATATTATATTAGCTTTGGATATAAATTATTAGTATGGATAAAATGTGGATATAGATATTTAGGTATTTTGATAGATTACATTATGGAATTATTATACATTTTCCTGGGTGTGATTATATTATCGTGGCTAAGTAGTTGATCCTATTTTTAGGCACTGGATCCTAAAGTTGGGCTGATATACAATTATGTCTGAAACTCAGAAAAAAGTGTGCGTATGTATGTGTGTGTCTGCGTGTGTGTATACATACATATACATGTGTGTAGACACACACAGACTTAAGCAGAGGCTGGATGGAAGAATAATGGAGTTGGGAAGCTTCTAGACTGCGTTGGTTAATTCTCTGTCCATGTTACATTACTAATAGATTCAACAAGAAAAGCAAACAGTTATGCAGCACTTGCTGGATCCCAGGCTCTTTTCCAAGGGCTTTATGTGTACAGCACAGGTCCTCCCAACCCCTTCTCTCAAAGCCATAGAGAGGGTTAGCCACCCACAGTTTAGCTGAGGTAAAGAAGTGAGCCACCCAAAGTCACACGATACCCATGCTATTGGACCTGGGATTGAAACCTCAACAGTTGATGTCAGAGTGTGTTTTTAGCTTGTATACCGTATTTTCTGTATATCTCGACAATAGCGGTCACTAAAGAGTGTATGATGTTATGTTTATTGGATCAAGTGCTAGAATTTACCTTAGAAGTCCTGATTCAGAACAGGCTGGGAACCTATAGACAGAAAGGCTGGAGGAAATGTGATGACATATGCCCAGAACAGAGTATGGCTCCTTTCGGTGTAAGGTCTCAGCGGCTTCTAGCCGGAGCTGGGGAGGAGTCAAGCTACCACCACCCTTGGGTGCGAAACCGTGAAATCGATCCCCAAGGAGACAGACCGGCATCGCAAGTGTTCTCCCAAATCACATCCCCACTCAAGTCAGGGGCATGGTTCTTGCAACGTCCTTTGTGTGTGTTGTTCTAGAGGGAGAGAGAAGGAGAGGGAAAGAGAGAGAGAGAAAAATGGTGGCCAAACCAGCCAAAGGTACAGAAGTTCAGAAGAAGAATGTATTTATGTTAAATGCTTAAAAAAAAATCTGCCAAGCCCCGGAAGACAATCCTTCCCTTTTCCCTTAGAGCGTGTCCGGTCCACGGTCTGTGTGAACCCAATGAACTCTGTCTTTAAGTTCTGTCCAGACACTCACATCATTGCATTGACCCCTTTTGTCTGCTTGGACGTCCAAACATACAAATCCCTCAACTCTTGACCTTCTTCTGTCTTTTTTTCCTCTTGTTAATGTGTTGAGAGTGGCGTAGAGATGCAGGAAGCTTTGCCTTTCTTCCTTCTTTGGTCGGAGTCCCAGAGTTAGAAGCCGCTGAAACGTTGAGACTCGCGGTCAGACTTTAAATTCCAGATTCCAAGCAAAATTTCCCACAGGTCCTTCTTCCGCCTCTCCAGACACCATCTCGTTAGGCAGTGTGGCCGTGTGGTCCGTTTCCAGGGGTAGATTGGACCCATAAATCCCTGAGCACTCAGGATGAGGCCACGCCCACCAAGGATCTTCTCAGATCTGTTTTACCTGCACCGTGGTTTTCATATAGTGTATTCAAGTAAAGACGGCACTGGATGTTTATTACACTTCCTACCGATAAGAACAGTGACGCTCTCCCAGATTGGATGCTCATGACAGTTCGATGAGGTCGGGAGAGATAGTATGACTTCTTGCAGATGTGATGCTTCTCTGTTTCTTCAGGTTTGGGGGAAATAGGACACTGTACAGTAATTCAGCTCTCCCAAAGTTTCTCTTATCTAATCAGAATATTATCCGTGGGTTTTTTGTTCAGTTCATTAATAAATATGTGCTTAATGTTTCTTTTTTTTTTTTAAAGATTTTATTTATTTATTTGACAGAGAGAGAGAGAGATCACAAGTAGGCAGAGAGGCAGGCAGAGAGAGAGGAGAAAGCAGGCTCCCCGCTGAGTGGAGAGCCCGATCGGGGTTCGATCCCAGGACCCTGAGATCATGACCTGAGCCGAAGGCAGAGGCTTACTTAACCCATTGAGCCATCCAGGTGCCCTGTGTTTAATGTTTCTTAGGAATGTTATATGAAATACTATGGAGGATAAAAAAAAGTAATAAATGAAATCGTTCTAATCTGCAAGGACTTATGGTATAATTGGAAAGACAACACGTGCAGTCTTTATAATACTCTTACGAATATTATAGGGCATGTAAGGCAAGTGATAGATATTTAAGAAAGCTTTTTTTAAAAAAGATTTTATTCTTTTGAGAGAGAGAGAGAGAGCACAAGTGGGGCAGGGAGGGGAAGAGTGAGAGGGAGAAGCAGACTCCCTGCTGAGCAGGGAGCCTGATGTGGGGCTCGATCCCAGGACTCCAGGATCATGACCCAAGGCGAAAGCAGACGCTTAAACCTACTGAGCCACCCAGGCACCCAAAGAAATCTTTTTGAGTACCTACTATGTTCCAGCCGTTCTTCCAAGTGCTAAGAATTTGAGAGTGAATAAAACAGATAAAAAGCCTCCCCTCTTAGAACTAACATTCTAGATGGGAAGAAAGACGAGATAAATAAAAGAGATAAATAAGTAAAATGTATACTCTGTTAGTGAAAAACAATGCAGGAGGGGATGGCACTGCTGGGGCTGGCAGTGGTTAAGATTTTAAGTAAGATTTCATGGCAAAGCCTCATAAATAGAGTCATGTGAGTAAAGACCTAAAGGAAATGAGGAGGACCTAGTTATACAGCAAGTGAAGGGAAGGGCATTTCAGGCAAAGGGAACAGCCAGTGCAAAGACCACAAAGGAGCTTTTCATCTGTGTTGAGGAAGAAGGAGGCCGATGGGGCTGGAGTGGGTGGCCACGTGAGAGAGGAGGAAGAGAAGGGATCAGAAAAACAACTGGGAACCAGACCCTGCAGGGATTGTCCTTGGCAAGGACTTTGGATTTTACTCAGAGTGCGATGGGGAGCCACTAGATAATTTTGAGCGGCGTGACAACATATGTGACTTGACAGGTGACAGGAGGTGAAGCAGAGTGTGTGGGAGGACTATTGTAAAAATCAAGGCGAGAAATGATGACCGCTAAAGCAGGTGGGAGCGTGGAGTTAGTTTAGCTGTGTGCTGTATTCACTTCCGGTGTGCCCAGTTGCATGGATACCATGGTGGGAGGGCTGGGTTCACCAGCCTCGTGATTTTGCCAAGGACGAGGATATGACAGAGGCAAGGGAATGGAGATGAATGGAGGGGAGTGGTTTTAATGAGGGGCCGTGGAATCAAAATGGGCTAAGGAGAGAAGTGAGAGTGTGAAGGGAGAAGTGAGAGCGCGAAGGAAATGAGGAAAATAAACAGGCAGTAGAATGAATAGCAGGAAGTTCTGGGGGGGAGCGTTCCCTTCCGTAGCTTCAGCAGAGTTTGGAAGGAGAGCCAGGTTTCTGTTAGAGCAAGAGGCCAAGGAAGTTTTCTGAGGAGAGCTCGGGGATATAGAGGTTTACAGATGGTTGAATGGAAGCACCAGAAGGCACAGTGAAAGGGTTTCACAAGATGGCGGTGAGGGGTGGGTGGGGGTCAGAGGAGGCTATGTGTAAGCTCAATGGGAATTAGCCTCTGGGAATCGGGATAGCATGGGAGTTCTGAGTTTCCGACATGCCTTAGAGTCAGGGGTGGGTTAAAATTACTCTTGAGGGTCCCAAGTCAAACTGGGGGAGAGGCTATGGGAGCATGGTGGGGTCTGAGGTTTCCAGTGGATTTCCCTTGGCTCTTGTAGGTGCAGACTTGGAATCCTGAAGCGAGCTGGTCTTCTTGCCTCCCGGGAGCATTCCTTTGACTCCTGCCAACAGTGGCCTGCATGGGGATTGTCCTACTCTCAACTTTTGGGCAAATGCTGAGAATTCATCCTCCATGCATCATGGGCTCACCATAGACCACTCATTCCTTCAATTGCTTTGAGCCTGTTTGAGGTTCCGAGGTCCAGCTGCGTGCTGGTTGTACTACATGAAGAGAGGGAGTCCCTGTCCACTTCCCACCATTAACATCTCCAAAGGTAGAGTAGGTCTTGCCACCTTTTCACTATAAGCACTAGAAGCACACCTTAGATGACATCTAACCAGCTGGGTCAGGGACAGGACATGGAGGGTCACCTTTGTGGCTTACCCCTTCAGTGGTGTTACCTCTTCAGTGTAAGGCTTGGTCCTAGACACCAAATTCCCAGGGGTAAGAGGGCCATTCTTTGTTCAAGGACCTCTAAGTGACTGAACCTTTGTGGAAGCTTTTAAAATTTATTTGCAGGAAGTAATAATTCATTTCCTCATTTTTATTATTCAAAGCAAATAAAATTGAATGTGCAATGACAGCCAATGGTGTTTGGCAAACAGCAAATGACAGGAAGAAATAGTAAACTGATTTGTTTAATAACACGGTAAATGGTTTGAGTTACATTATGTGTCTTCTTCAAAAGCAACACAACTATTTCTAAGAGGGTCTTTGAACTATTGGAAAGGGTCATCGAATTCTCATTAATATGTTTGGGATTCAAGGACCCCAGTTAGGGAATCTCTGTAGTGTAATTAAAATACATAAATAAAATGCCCCCAACAGAAAACAAAAACCAAAACAAACAAACAAACAAAACCCCTACAGTTATGTTGCTCAAACTCTTGGATCAACACCAAAATCAATCATCTGCGTTTCCTTGCCATCCTCCATGAATGTGAATATTTAAGAAGTATGGTTACTGTCCTAAAGATTATCCTTATCAAGTGTGAGTGCCTTCGGAAAAGCTGCAATCTGGGGAAGGTTTCTCAAATGGGATTGGGTAGTACCATGGGTCATGGTGCCATATCAGAATATTCCATTTGAAGATGGTTTGGAAAAGCATTTATTCTTAATGCACAATCTCTTATTTGAAAAGAGAAGAAAAAATATTGTTTCATAGCACAGAGAACACCAAATAAACCTTTACAAAATTGTCTTGGCTGCAAGAGTGTGAAGAAGTGAGTCTTCACCTTTGGGACATAATCACAACAGAGTGGAATATGGGAATCTCAGCAGAGAAAAGGCATTAGATGTTTTATCTTTATAGAAAGAGGGCAGACATTAAAAAAAAAAAGCTGAACAAAATGGATCTAAAGCATGACAAAGTTTCCCCCACAGAATATTCAAGAATCTGCTTTAAGAAAAAGGAGTAGCCTATCTTGCTTACTAGTAAAATGAAGCTGGAGAAGGTTTCTCCAGAAAATGGCATTATCAAAGTTCAAATATTCCCTGAGAGTAGAATAAGTCATAACAACTGTCATAGTTTGTCAATTTGTCAGCAACTTTGAAGCCACTGAACTCTTTCGAGAGCACAGGATTTCATGGACTAGATGAAAAAATGTTTTTCAAGTAAAGGACATTTCCAGCCTCTTCCTTGAATTCTGCTTTTTTTTTTTTTTTTTGGAGCAGTGTTCGCTGGTGACTCAAGTATGTTTAGCTTTAAGTGAAACTCTTCATTTTTCAAATTGCATATGCTTGCGTCATAGAAATCTCTGGAAAGAACTTTACACGATCTCCAGTCCACACAAGTTTAGACTTGGCCCAGGAGAGCTCCCTTTGTTTTATCCCTTGACCTATAGGCTTACCTTTACATTTACTTTCAGGAACAGAAAGGGTATACTCTCAGAAACTGTTTCCCATCCGTTGTTGTCAACATTTAAAACATTTTCAAGGGGCACCTGGGTGGCTCAGTGGGTTAAGCCTCTGCCTTCGGCTCAGGTCATGATCTCAGGGTCCTGGGATCGAGCCCCGCATTGGGCTCTCTGCTCAGCAGGGAGCCTGCTTCCCCCTCTCTCTCTGCCTGCTTCTCTGCCTACTTGTGATCTCTCTCTGTCAAATAAATAAATAAAATCTTTAAGAAAAAAAAAAACATTTTCAATGGGAATTCCCTGATGCAATGGAAGTCTCCCACACTGATTATTAGTCACTACACGATCACGAAGGTTTGGTGTTATTCTTCCTTAGAATGAAATAGGATTTGTGGCAAGAAGAAAGAAATCGCTGTCTACAATATTGGAGTGTGTGAGGGGGGATCTAAATTTCTTAAAAGTGGTGAAATATGGAGTTAGCATTTTCGGGGCCTTTGCTCCCCTTCCCACCCACAGGCCCAGGATGTGAGGTTAACTTGCAAGAAAAACAACTCTGTGCCCAGAGTTCCACGGCAAACAATGCCTGTCCGGCAGCCTCCTGATTACTTTTGTCTTCCTAAGTCTAATCCCACGGTAAACCTTGTTTCCTACACTTGACGTGCCCCTCTCTCACTAACCCCAAATCCATCAGCCGCATTGTGGTTGGCTCATTGTGCACAAACAGAATTGACAGTTTCCTTCCTCAAAGTAAACAGTCCTGGTGCTTAGCCACAGTTCAAAGGATTTAATACCCTCACTGTGGCTGTTCGTTTAGGTGGGCAAGTAGGGTCAGCTCTAACTTCTAATTAAACTGCTTCATTCCTTGCCAACATTCTCAGTTTCTTACTGGGAGAGAAATCCTGTATGATTTCTTAACCAGTGGTCTCTTGTCCCAGCCCCCTCTTCTATATATTTTTTTTCCTGTTCGCTAAAATAACCATTAATGGGGCGCCTGGGAGGCTCAGTTGGTTAAGTGTCTGTGTTTGGCTCAGGTCATGACCTCAGGCTCCTGGGATCGAGCCCCATGTCAGGCTCCCTGCTCAGTGGGGAGCCAACTTCTCCCTCTGCCTCTGTTGCTTCCCCGGCTTGTGTTCTCTCTCTCTCTCTTCAAATAAATAGAATCTTAAAGAAATAAAATACCCATCAACCCTCATCCCTATTTAATTTTGTTCCTGCTTTCTGCCACTTTGGCGTTAGATTTCTCTCTGCTTCAACCCAGGATCAATTGCTAGGAATCCGGTCAGCGTGGTATTTTCTACGGCCTTCTCCCTCTTCTCCTTCTCATGGTTGGTTTTGCTGGAGGAAAGATCAAGGAGGGCAGGGGCGCTCCCCTGGGAGGATGGACCCCTGCAGGTGACGTCGTGCTACGGCTTGGGAGAACTCGCTCTGGGAAGATGATGTCGTACCATCAAGCAGGATTCCCCGACTGCCAACGGAGGACTAGTTCTCATGCTTTCCAGAAGACAAGCCATTCACATTTCCTATTGTTTCTTCAGGCACTCGCTTCCTTCTGTTTATTCCAGTTTTCGTAAACCAATGAGTCATGTCACTTGCTTCAGACTCCAAGTGACTTCCCTCCCGAGGGTCATTCCAGAACGAGCCCCATCAGAGATGTGAACAGTGGCCGGGACAGGAGTTTTGTTTGGGGTTTTGCTGTGTTGGTTGGGCTTTGCTTTATAATTTCTTACAGGCAAGTGTCTGAAGGAAAGACCTTCAAGCGCCCTTTATGCTTCCGTGACAGCAAACTACTCAACAACTACTGAACCAGATTCCCCCGTTGCTCTGTGATGGCAAGGAACATGTTTGGGGCCCCATTAGCTGATTGTTAGTTTACCCTGCTGGGGGATTTTCTTAACACAACATCCATTATGAAAAATGGCGCTTAAGCATTCTTTAGGTAAGTGCTGTGAATAGGCAGGAGGGTGGAGGGGGCTCTTCAGGAAGCTTCCCCACGGAGTGTGCCTCGCAGGGGCTCTGAGTGTCCTGGATCCCTGGATGCCCCCATTCCTAAGAGCCAGCCCATTTGAGCAAAGGACGGTGCTGATGGAGATAGTGTTGCTGGTGTCACATAGAGCTGAGCCGGTGGCCCACACCAGCGGGCTCGCAGAGGACCTCCCAGTCCTGCTTTTCGAGAAGGCTTCTTCTACCAAAAGTAGCAGGTGAAAGGGAAGGAGAAAATGGGCATTTTATTTGCACTGTAATACGTATAAATAGGAGATGTATGTCACTTTCGGAAAGAAATAATTTTTGTTTGTTTTTAAGGGCACAAAGGATTCATCCAGTTTGACATTTAACCCACCAAGGGCAATGTGAAATTGTTAATGACCTTGTCTCCTGAAGGGAGTGAGCTCTGCGATGGAGTTCAGGAGAGGCAGGAGCAGCTAACTTCTTGGTGCTTCCTGGGTCCTTGCATTCCAATCCCTCACCTGCTTACTTTTCTCTACGTTACGTCTCACCCCACCCACTTTGCCAATATCAACATCTTACTTGGGTATAGAGATTCTATGAAGCCCTCTCGATTCTAGTATCAGGAAATCTGGGTTTTAGACCTGTCTCTGACACTAACTTTGGGAAAGCCACAGGACTTCTCTCTGGAGGCTATGATATCTCCCCTCTTCGAAGTTAAGGAAAAGATCTTGTTGGGGGCAGGGGGTTGGGGGACCCGAGAGTGGAAGGAGAGGGTATTCCCAGAAGAGGTATTCCTGGGAAGGCTGTGAACACAGGGGTGGTCTCATGTTCAGGGAAATGAAGGAGGGCCTCCACGCCTGGAGCTTGGATGGGATGGGGTTGGGGACTAGGCAAGACTGAATCCAAGGAGGGAGGCAGAAACCAGATCAGAAGCTGCTTATCCGAGTATTTTAAGGATTTTGATATTAATGCAATAAGAATGAGGAGCCAATGAATCATCTTAATTAAGGAATTGGCTAAACAACAGCATAACACTGGCCTATTCTCAACCCATTGGCACCAGAGAAGCTGGACTCAGGCATAGAATTGTGGATTTCACGGACCTAATGCAAGTTTTTTAGGTTGCAGGGATAAATATAATATCACCATTTAAAAAAATTTTGCCAAAAAAGGGCATTAACAAAACCAGCAGAAAAATCTGTCATCATCACCACCACTGCCCCCCCACCATCATTCATCCTTTCATTAAAAAAAAAAAAGGGAGGGGATATTTTAACCAAAAAAAAAAAAAAAGATAAAAAAGAGAAGGATAATTTCAGAACAATGGAAATTATTTAGATTTACTTAATATGCCTTTATGAAGAAATTGACATTATTGCTACTATCATTATTATTATTTTGTCTTGGACCTATGAAAACTTTTTTACAACTGGCACTTGTCAGTGTCCTGATATTTGGAAACCATTGGTCAAGAGAGCAACCATATTTGGATGGTAAGGAAAAACACTGGACTGGAGAAGGAAGAATTATTATGTTGGGTTTGGGGGCAGTTAGGAATGAAGGAAAAACTAATGGATATGAAAGTCCATAAGAATGATTGCACCACAGTGGGTAAGCAAGAATATCAATTGAGCTTTTAGTCAAATTTGGTAATAATAACAGCCAGTCTTTTTAGAAGGAAAATTTCATAACTATTGTTTTATTGGTTGCCCCTTGAGAGGTAGCTAAAAGAGATATTAATTTTCCTATTTTATTAGCCCCAAATCAGAAAAATTTAAATGACGTGTAAGTTTTTCGTTATGTTTCTGGACAGTGCTCTTCTAGACTGTGCTAGAAATGTTTCTTTCCTAAGATTAGGATTTTTTTTTTTAGGGTGTCTTGGCTTACAACGTGGAAAAGCTATGTAACCATGGGCCGTAACACAAGTACCTTCGAATCCTTTGAAGCAATGTAAGATAGCCAGCCTGTCTAACCCATTTTGCCAATGAAATCGAAATAAAACGATCACGTCTGGGTTATGTACATATTCCCTCTTGCCAGCATTTGTTGAAACAACTCGAAGAAAAAGAAGTAACAAGACCACAATGTTAAAAGGCGAAATGGAAGAATTACAAGATCATCAACGTTTGAATGATTACGTGTGGGACTGAAGATGGTGGAGAAGGTGACAAATGAGATTCATGTCTTTTCATGTGGGAGAATTGATACAGTTGAGAGTAGATACTGTATTCTAATTAGCTCTCTCTGTCCCAGATACCGGCTAGAAATTAGTACATTTCTTTTGTGACCTTTAAATGTGATGCATAACAAATTACTTAGTCAATTAAAAAAAAGTTGACATATGCATTAGTCCCCATATCTAATTTATCATGGTGTTGGCAATAAGTAATCCATCCATTTAATTATTTATTCATTAAGAAACCTCTAGAAACTCCACATCCAAGTGTATCCCTTTTTACACAGTACCCACATTCAGAAACTCCCTGTCCAACGCCCTGCTCCCCGGTGAGCCTCCGCGGTCAGGCTGGGGCCTCGGGACGGCAGGTGGGGACCCCGCTCGCCGCGCCCAGCTCCTCAGAGGTCGGCCGTAGGTCAGGGCGGCTCCTCTCCCGCGGCTGTGTTCCGGTGCGGTGCGCGTTCCCCGGAGGCCGGCTGACCGCCCTGTGGCGGTGAGGTGGGCCAGGAAGGGGCTCATCCTCGGGGACAGCCCCCTGCCCTGGCGCTGGGCTCACGGCTGCACAGCGGCTCTAGTCCTCCCGCCCGATCACCGGCTGGTGCTGCGGTTCCCCAGGTAGGCGCTGGCGTCCTGAGCCCTCTCCGCCCGCTGCCGGGGAGGGTCGCCCTGCTGTCGTGTCTGCACCACGCAGTGGCACGTGGCGCGCTGGCCCGGGACCACCGGGTGGTGCAGACGGGTTTCCAGGTTTTCCTCCTCAGCAGCCAGGATCTCGGAGGGTCGAGGGGTCGGGGGAGTTGGGGGTGTGCTCCAGCAGGGAGCGGACCCCTTCCCCACCCTGGTGTCCATGTGAGAGCCAGGAGCTTGGGGCTCCGCTGGCCCCGCGCACGAGGTCACCCCCAAGTCTGTGAGGCTCCAGGAGCTTCCACCAGGAGCGCCTTCGGCAGCCCCATCCGTGTTAGGGGTGCAGCATCCCCCGGCTGTGACGGGGCGTAGGGGAGCAGGGCGAGGTGGGAGCAGGGAAGTGGGGCTCAGGAGGTCAGGCTGGGTGGATGTGGCAGTCCAGCAGCTCCCGGTCCAGGACAGAAATCGTGTCCTGTGCAATCTCAGTCACATAACGGATGTGCTCGTGGGCCCACTCCATCCCGTGGAAGGGGCCGGCAGTGGTGGCACCACCTGGGGGACAGTTTCTGGCACGTGGAGTACTTCGCTCCAGCACCTTTGGGCTCTTGCTGGAGCCTCTGGGTGGGGGTGTGGCAGAGTGCTAGGTCACTGTCTCCTAGGACCACGGCAGTGCTAGAGGCCCAAGGCCTCCTTGAGCTCTCCTTGCCCTACTGTAGGGCTCGGTAGTAGCACTTAGCTTCTCAGCTGGATCTGCACACTCGGCTGCCTGGCCTGCTGCAGTCTGGGGGCAGGGTTGTGCAGGGAGACGCTGGTGTGTGTGACCTCGAGCTCTCAGGGCTCTCCACCCAGCTGTGCGCGGATGGCCTTGCACGTGGTCAGCACTGCCGCAGAGCCCTGCCTCCATCCCTGGCCATGCCTAGCCACTTGCAGCCCTGCCGGGGACTTCAGGGTGACGCCGATGACTTGGCCATGGCCATCATGGAACCACGCCGGCTAGAAGTCGTGGTGCTCCCCAGGGTGGCCCCAGGGCGCGGTGTCTGCCCCTACCTCGGGATGTTCAGGAAAACAATGCACCGGGCTTCCCCATGGTAAGCACCCGATTCTTCTAAAAGACTCCCGGTGGGCGAAGAATAAGCCACAGATCTACACTTTGTTGTGACATGCACACAGAGCCCTGTAGGAAGAGGATGAAAAACTGTGAAATTGTGAAATTGTGAATTGCGAAATTATAAGGAATTTTAACTAAAATGGACATTTTTACTTTCTTGCTAAATTAAGTTTTTTTATTTTTATTTTTTACTGATTTATTTTTTTATACTAAGCTCATATTGCTTATGACCACGATCTGTAGGTGTTTGTAAAGGATGTTCAGCCCAGCCAGCAGGACGCCTCCGCAGGCGGATCCTGGTTACCACCGCCGGCTTCCTGAGCCACCCTGGGCATGGACATCTTTCCTCTGCTGAGTCAAGAGGTTTACAACCGGGCCTGACTAGCTCCTGATCTGCATTTTACACCATCAGAAAAGTTATGAGCTGAAGTAGCAATGAGTCAAATGTCCCAGTGAAATTGAAGGGTAAATGTCATCCACCCACACCTGGCCTCTTGAAACTAACTCCTCTGAGGTCATCCAGGGGACTAAATCCGGGGGGCTCTTTCCACTGTGTTACTTGACTTCCCTCCTGCATTTGACACTATCTTCCTCTCTTTTCCTTGAAACCTTTCCTCTCATCTCCGGATGCCACTTCTTGGTTTCCTCTCTAGACTCTCTCCACCGACCCTCCCCATATGTAGGTGTTTCCCAGAGTCTAACTGCGGTCTTCTCTTATTACTGCATGTCCTTCCCACATGAGCTTGCACAAGGAGCAGAAGCAGTCCAGCTCCTTATTTCTACCTTAGATTCCCCGTCCGGGTCCCTGCCAGCTGTTACCTCCACCCGCATGCACTCTCCGACCTCCAGTTCAAGAGGTCAAACTGAAGTCATCTTCCTTCCATCTCTCCCTTGGCGTATGGCCTCATGAGCTGCCCATTTCCCAAGCCGAGATCTGGGAGCCTTTCTTGACTTCTCCGTTATCTCCCACATACCTT
>CM052897.1:116838390-116871409 GCA_028534135.1 Potos flavus | reverse complement strand
ACTCCGCAAAGTCCCTTAAAATCACTGTCCAGCCTTGGGTCCCTCCATGTCTAGAGGTTAGTTAAGGGGCATGATTTGGATTGAGGAAGTATCTTGCATTACTCTGGGTAGACTGAAGGTCCAATTATTTCTGGGACTCTGGACTCCAGGCTGAATTCAGTTTCTCAGGTTTGTCCTGCTATAACCAACCCCCTTTCTCCAGGACTCACTTGCGATCAACAGAGGACTAGGGTTCTAGAATGCCCACACCTACTCAACTCTCATTCTGTAGCAGATCCGTCTGGGTTCAGAGCTTGTGTGCGTGTGTGTGTGTGTGTGTGTGTGTGTGTGTGTACATGAACAGAAACAGAGACAGAGAGGAAGAGGGGGTAGAGAGAGGGAAAGACAGAGGAGGTGGGAGGAGAGAGAAAGGTGGGGGGAGGAGGGAGACAGACAGAGAGGTGACTTCTTTATCTTTCATTTTTCTCTCTCCTTCCCTCCCCTTCTATTTTCCACATACTGAATGCTAATTAAATGCCAGGCATTCTGCTAAGTCCTTTATATGCATTCCAGTATTGCGCACACACTATTTATCATATTTATCACACATATTGAATTCTCACGAAGTTTTAGACCAAGGTTTAGACTATGGAAATCGTTTGCTGGGTCACCCCGCTAGCAAATAGCAGCTCCGCGCTGAAACGCTGGTCCTTCGGACTCCACAGGGGTCTTCCTATTTGTCTGAGCTTTGACGTTAAACTGCATGTAAAAATCCAACTTGAAAATGATGGCTTATGGATGCCATGTTTTGCTTTTCCTTTTCCCCTTTTCCCGGGAAATGGAGAGCGAAACCGATGATCAGCAAGGTGTGTTGTCACAGAATAAATCGATGTCACATTGGGTCTCATATCAGCAAGATGAATGCTTGCCTGTAAGTGGGACTGACTCACTCTCATGAGTAAACTCAAAGGAAACAGAGACCATGTACTTCATTTGTTTATTTTTTTGCTTGGTACCAAACCTGATTAACCAATATTGACTCTCAACAGGACATTTATGCTATTAACTCATAATTGAAACGATCCTGCCCCGTCTCGTCTCTGCCCTTTTCCCAGCCCCTCTGCTCCCACACAGGCTGGGCCTTCTTTTCTCATCCTTTTTCTCTTGTCGAGACTGTGGCATAGGAATTTTCTTTGGAGGGAATTAAAATAGGTAAATAGGTAAAAAATATTAAAATAGGTAAAATAGGTAAAATAAGGTAATAGGTAAAAAAATAGGAATTAAAATAGGTAAAATAGGTAAAAAAAATAATAAATATATATATATATATATATGGGCTTGGATCCCTCTGCTTTGTTAAGTGTAGGTGTCAAACGTGGAGGAAGTGTGTGGAAGGGTTTGGGAGGGGAAGGAGGGGGGGAAAGGAGGGGTTTGCACACACAGGCATGGGGGGGGTCGCTTTGCTGTGACTGGAACTCCTTTGTCTGGGAATGTGGTCCCTGAATGAATTATAGGGCCCCTGAGCCATCCAGTCTCCTCAGGATAAGGTGTGACTTTTGCTCCCTTTCTCAGGGGCTGGGATCGACTTCCCTCTTTTGTGCTTCTTGAGGCCTCTGGTTGGAAGTAAATAGCCTCCTGAACCCTCCGGTGGAGAAAAGGACAGACTAAGGACATTCCAAATGACTGAGCTCTTTGCTAGGGCTAAGAGGAGTGAAAATCTTACCCTCGTCCTTGCAAATTTGTTTTCCTTTCCTTTGAGTTTTGAGTCACTGGAATCTCCTACTCTAAACATATTTTGTTATGTAAATGTGCCGTCAGCCTCCCACCCCACGTGCCCCTTCCAATCCCCTCCAAAATTCCTTAATTACAGAGCAGGTAAAGAATCCTTAGGAGGGCCCGAAGGAACTGGCCAGTGTTACCTTGTTTGGAGGGTGAAATCTGGGTGTGTGTTCTAATTTTTGAGCAGAAAATGGGGGCGTTTATATGCATCCGTGTTTGGAAAAGTCCCCTTTGGATTTTTCTGGTTGCGTGTTTGAATCCACCTTCATTTTAGCTGCGGGCTCGCTTCCCTAAGAAAGGCAGCACGCTAGTTGCTGAGCAGGGGAGGGGGAGGTGGGGGGACACAAGGAGAATCACAAAGATCTCTGGCCCTGAAGGGTTTTCAGACTCTGAGGAATCAAGCTGTTTACCCCAACAGCCTCTGGACCACTCAGAGACAGCCTCGGTGTTTATCCAGCTTTGGGGTCTGAGCTCCTCCCGGTGCCTGGCAGCTGCTGGACATTCCAGTATGGCGCTTGAGTAAAGAAATGGCGCCCCGAGGAGAGACGTCACGTCGTCCCTCTCAGTCCCGGCGAGGGAGACTTCTAGAGATGCTCTAAGGGTGACTGGAGAGGGTTTCCCCAATCTCTGAGCTCCTCCTCGCAGAAGGACAATATTAAAGGAGTGATATGGGAAGGTCTGTTCCCTGGGGCGGGGAGATGGTGGGTAAACTGAGTCTCAGTCTACCAGTCTGAGCTTGAGAGAGTTTGTGCTGGAGAAAGGGCTTTAGAAACACTGGGGACGCCTAAATATTGAGTGCCATAGGCTCAGGGAATTTGTACTTATGATTTTATTTGTCTTTCTGTTGAAGATCAGCTGCGGGATGAGATGGATTAACATTGCCATTCTTATTTACTATATGGAGCTGCTAGGATTCTGGGTCTGGGTGAAGAGCGCAGAGTACATACACAATTTAATAGCGGTCACGGTCGTTACTAGAGAGAATCTAAGTCCATGCTCCACCGGGAGTGTGAATGGCCAGGCCTTTGCCTCGAAGGAGGGTGTGTTCATTCCTTTGAAGTGTTTTAGTAAATCTTTTAGCCTATTCTTTTCGGCTTGACTTCTTGTTGGTTCTTCTTGTTGTTGTCGAATGGTTAGCTCAGTTGAAGAGTTCATTTGGTGTGTTTGCAATAGGATGTGGGTATTTTCCACATCCTTAAGTTGTGAAACCATCTTGGAGCAGTATTAGCCTCCTATTTAAATGTGTGAATTTGCAACATGGAGAGAGGTAAAGTCAAGGGCAAACCCGTCTCTTCCCAGTGCCCAGGGTAACCCTAGGCCTGACACCTGGAGATCTCGGACTTCTAAAAAGCACTGCCAGGAAATCCCATCATCCACTCCAGCTCCCCAAATGAGGAGACTAGTTTATGAATGCAATCAATTAGGCAAATGCAAATGACAGACCAAAAATCCGGATCAGAGGAAAGTACCAAGTGAATCCCTGCTTCCAAGGAGCTAGTAATGAATTGGGTGGGGATGGGCATACCTCATCTGCGTGGGGTAGGGGGATGGAATACACATTGCTAATGGAGAAATATACAAATATATACAAATCAGCAAGATGCAGACGAAGCCATCTTTTCTGAAGGAACACAGAGAAAAGGAGATAAAATATGTGCTTAAGGGGAAAACATCCCAAACATAAAATGGCTCAAGTGGATGCATTTTTGTCGGTACAGTTGGAGACCAAAAGGTTCTGACTCAGAGTGGAAAATGAATAATTTTTTGTACAAGTGAGGATAAGTTACAGCCACATAACCAGATAGGGCCCTGAGCTATTGGGAGGACAGGAAGTAGGTTGTATACTTTGCTCTGCATAACCTTCTGTGCAGAAACACAGAGGAATTTGCATGAAGCTTTTCTTTTCCATTTTGTTGGCTGCTTTCAGTATGTTAGATGAATCAGTCATTCCAACCTTTAAAAGTTAGGGAGAAAAAAGATTTGAAGAGAGAATGGTGGCATTTCTAAGCTCCACCAAAGCTTGCTGGATTAGAAGAGCTTCAGTGATAATAGTACTTCTTATTTTGCTCCCTTGACACCTTGCAATGAGCGCAAAGCCTTTCAGAGACACTATCTCATTAACTCTTTCAACATCCCAGTGAGGGAGGTGGGGCCACTTTATGGATTCAGAAATAAAGTGGGGGTCACTTTATGGATTCAGAAATAAGACCACATAACTTTCTAGAAACTGATTAGGAATTTGGGCTGTTTCAAGAAAGTCACCAGAAGTTTTTGGTCCATTTCTAGTCTTTGTCCAGAACTCTCATCCCTTTCCCATGTCTCTTTGATCAGATGTCTGAAACGACAAAAAGGAAGAGAATATAAACACATATTTAACAGATTATGATCTTATGGTTTCAGCTTTGGGCTTACCTTATACTTGAATCCTTGAATGGAAAAATCTCTAACCCTCAAACATGGTCCCCATATCATTCTAAAACCCCAAGATTCATGAGCAAGTCTTTCTGTGAGTTTCTGCATCCCGGTTTCACATTTCCACTGAAGGCCCTTTCTTTCCAGGACCGCTCTCTACCTCCTTGACTGTATTGTGGGCTCTGGGGAGGGCGGCATTGTGGGGTTTTAACTTCCTTAGCTTTTCGTGCCTGGCACGGAGTCTCTCCAAGGCAGGCATTCAGCGAACAATAGTTGAATGCGTGAGGGGTGTGCTCATTAACAGGTGGGGGACCCCTGGCAAGCCCCCCAGGTAGCGTGACTTAACTTCAGTCTTTGTTTTGCCCTGGCAAAGGCTTGGAGATAGTCCATCCAGAAGAGCGCATTGTCCTATCCATGGACACAGGATAGGACTGGAAACAGGTGAGTTTTCGGAGGCCCAGCCTAGCTCAAAAAAGTGTAAAAAGTTGGAACTTTTCCAAGATGGGCTCAATTTCTGATTTGAACGGAGACACTCCGGGTCCCACCCAGTTGGTGCCATAATGGGGACGAGTTTAGATAGGACGTCCAACGTCCCTCTAGAAACCTCACTGCTTCCCAGTCCCCGATGCCCCCTCCCCCATCGTGTCCCCGCCAGGTGTCTAATTCAGTCAGTCAGCAAGCCTGCTCTCCCCGGGTATGGACAACTCTGTCTGTGGCCAACTGTCACTCTGTAGTTAGCTTGTTTGGGTGAAGAACTTTGGGCTTTCTCTGGGCTCCTCACAGCACGGACGGCAGCCATGAGAAATAAAATGGGCTTTTCCCCATAAAATCAGCAGGCAGAAAATCCCTCTTAGATATTCTGCTCATATCACAGATGACCCTTGACCCAGTTAGACCTTCAGGAGTCCCGAACAGTTGCGTGTTCCTTGGCTGTCCAGGTGGGCAGCTGTGCTCCATCAAAAGGCCATAAAGGGGTGTGTGTGTGGGGGGAGGGGGGGAGTGCGAAGATGACTGGGGGAGGGGAAGGAGTTGGTTCTCAGGGATTCCTCCTGGCTTTGGCCTTGGATGGTTCCCTCTTTCCCTTGTCTCTCCCTGTCCTTTAAAGGATATCCGAACTCAATTTATTTTCTGGGCCAGGGATTCTGAACTTTGGGTGAGCAATAGAATTCATTTAAATAAGGTTAAAAAAGAAGTGATAGGGGAGGCACTCTCTGTCTTTAAATTTCTGAATGCTTCTGGCCTCCTGAGGAAACTTCCAAAGCTTTAAAGAAACCCCAGTGATATTAAAATGCAGAAGACTTGCTCCCTCTTTTTTTTTTTTCCCACTGGGCATGCGAGATTCAAATTCCTTCCCAGAGTATGGAAAAGTTGGCTGGTTTTAGCTTGTCCCTCCAGGAAACTCAATTAAATTGTATGAGGCAGGGTGGGGTTTTTTTGTTTGTTTGTTTGTTTTGTTTGTTTTTTTTCTTCCCTTTCCATTTTGTCAGCAGCTTCATTTATGGGTTTGTAGTGGAGGGACTGGTTCTATAGGAATAGGGTCCTAGAAAAAAACTTTTGCTTCATTTGAAGTTAAAAACTTTTTTTAAACATGACATTCTTTTTTTTTTTTTTAAATCTGTGATGTTGCCTTCCTCCTGTCTACTGTATTTTTCAAATTTCTAGTTTCACTTGGAATCTACCTTTTGAGATACATTCATTTCCCTTGGTTACCTGTGGTTTGTACTTGTTTTGTGGCTGGGATGTCACTCTGGTCATCTTAGTGATGTGAAATATTTGCACAAATAAAACAAGCCTCTTACATTCCTTTACATCTTATTGGGGGAAATGTTAATTTTATGCATACCTGTCAACACCAGAAACCTCTTCCCTTTCCCATGCTCCTAATAGGGAATGAATTGTCCTCTCCAGGTATTTCCTCCCTCAAAAAATCAGCAGGGATCTGTCTAATAACCTTGTTCTAATCTGAGCCAAATGATGCCTTTCTGCCCTCGTCTCTTATTTTCCATCTGTCATCCTGTCTTTCTCTTTCAAAGTAATTGTTCTCCTCCAAACTCAGCGAGAGTTGATGGGGCAGAGCTTATCTTCCAGGTATGATTCATGAGGACAGATATATCGTAGAGTCATCGGGAGTGTAAATTCTGGAGTCAGAATGCCTAGAACTCTGGTTCTGCAACTTGCCAGCTGTGTGACTTTGGACTTATTACTTAACTTCTCTGAGCCTCTTTTCTCTTCTGTAAAATGGGGATATCCTAGGATCAACGTCCCCGGAAAGGTTAAATGAGGTGCAATGTGAGAAGCTTAGCACAGTGCCCACCACAGAGTAAGAACTCAAATATGGCCATCATCACTCTTATTAATGTTAGTCTGAAAGGGCATTAGTCCCATGAGATACCCTGAAAAAGAAAGCTATGGTCAGCTCAGGTGGGGAAACGGTGTGTATTAATCTACCTCTTGGTGATTCAGAATGACATTAACATAATAAAGACTTGGAGAAGAACAGTCAAGAAAAATATTTATTTTATTTGAGCCAATGTTTACCCCATTTATTTGTCTCTGAAAACTCTTTTCTCTTCTTGAATGTTTCTTGGAACACACTTGGGGAAATGTTAAGCCAGTGTGATTTTTTTCAAATTTTTTAAAAATTTAATTTTTTAAAAGATTTTATGTGTTTATTTTTGTGAGAGAGAGTGTGTGTGCAGGAGCTGGGGGGTGAGGCAGAGGGAGAAGCAGACTCCCCGCTGAACAAGGAGCCTCATGCAGGGCTCGATCCCAGAACCCTGGGATCATGACCTGAGCCGAAGACAGATGCTTAACCGACTGAACCTCCCAGGTGCCCTTTAAAATTTAATTTTAGGGATGCCTGGGTGGCTCAGTTGGTTAAGCTGCTGCCTTCAGCTCAGGCCATGATCCCAGGGTCCTGGGATCAAGTCCCGCTTCGGGCTCCTTGCTCATCAGGGAGACCGCTTCTCTCTCTGCCTCTGCCTGCCACTCTGCCTGCTTGTGCTCTCTCTCTCTCTGACAAATAAATAAATAAAATCTTTAAAAAATTTTAATTTTATTTTTTTGAGAGTGTGAGGGTGAGTGTGAGGGAGTAGGGAAGGAGCAAAAGGAGCAGGAGAGAATCTTAAGCAGACTCCCCACAGGGTGCAGAGCCCGACACGGGGAATCAATTTTACGATGTTAAGATCATGACCTGAGCCAAAATCAAGAGCTGGACACTTAAGTGACTGAGCCACCAGGAACCTCTAAGCCAGTGTGGTTTTAAACCACCCTCTTCCCAATAATTACAGAAGTTTGTATTAATCCTCCATGGAATTGATTATGTCGATGTGTAACACATAAATCCCACAATTTGCCCCAAAGCGTATGTCAGTCAACCTGAGAAACACAAGAGCACATTCATTAAAGGCCACCTTGTGATCTGATGCGTTCATTGGTCTAAAATTTTTAACTTTTTTTCTCTTCCTCCTTATAAAATTATCAGCTTATTTTAAGCCATTTATGCCTAAAGTGCGTATCTAAATTCTTACCCAACTTTTGCACATTGATCTGATTCTATTATTAAGTCCAGCACCCTGGAACTGAAAATGTAAATATAGAAACATGGTGGCCTTCACGGTAGAGACAGAAGTATTTAGCGAGCCAATGGGGCCAACCAAATGTGCGGACCTCTACTAACCCTGCACACTGAGCAGGAGAAAGAGCGACCGAACAGCTACTGTAATAAGAAAATCCTGTTCCCTAGGGGTCAAGCAGTCTGATGGGACCCACACAGTGTAGAGATGCAGAAACAGAGTGGTGCCTTCTCACTGCTTAGTTTTTAAATCAATTTCCTGGGGGGCAGCGGGCTCTAGAAGACAACAATGATAGAACCAGTGGAATTGCCTTTATAATCTGAGGTCAGGAGAAGTTTAGGACGAGGGCCGTGAGCTCTGAACCAAGGTTTGGTTTGGGACGCTCGTGTGGGGAGCAGCCGGAGCAGGGTCAAGGTGAGCTGCGGAGAGGGGCCGGGCAGGACAGCCACCGCGCGCGTCCTGGGGAAGGTACTTCCCCAAGGGGACTTCTGTCCCGGACTGGGCTCTGACTCAGGGCCGAGCACGGTGTATGTGCTCTTGCTCGGGGACTGAGGATTCCTGGGACAATCCTCACTGCAAATACAGTGCTCCACGGTCTCTATACCTGTACTCTGGGATCTATTAGAATCACATCCTGATCTTAAATTAAGACCGCGGTTACTCACAGCCCCCTACCCCGGGGAAGGGCCCCGAAAGGCAGCCCTGCCGCTCCAGCCGTGTAGCCTTTTCCAAACCTCGTTTTGCTTATTTACAATACGAGGGCTTGAAATAGATTATTTCTCGGTTCTCTTGGAGAACAAAGATTCTGGCGCTGTATGCAAAGTATTACGTTATTCCTCTGTGTTCAGGAATTGTTACCGATTGTGGACTGCTCACTGTTTCCCCTGAGGTGATTTTTAATTTCCAGAATGGCATGTATTAATTTGGAGCTCCAAGCCCCGCCCCTAATCATGACAGCTGCAACTAACCAACCAGGTGATTTTTCACAATTTATGTTAGAAAACCTTATGGTAATTACTCCCTGTTTAGTCAATAGCTCAGTTAGTAAAAATGTCAACTATTTAACAACCCACCAGGTACTTGTTCTAAGCTGCCCTAAAGGCAAACACAGCCAAATGCTGTAAGTTTTTGTGTTTTTTTTTTGTTTGTTTGTTCGTTTAGTAAGCTGTATGCCCAGCGTGGGGCTCGAACCCACAACCCCAAGATCCAGAGTCGTATGCTCCTCCAACTGAGCCAGCCAGGCGCCCCCAATAGCTATCAGTTTAGATCTTCCTTCTCAAACCGAGATCTAACCCCCGATCTTGGTGTCAGAACAGGGCGTGTGTTTCATCTGGCCACAGGAGACAAGGTGGGAGGGGGCGATCTTTTGTCAAAATGGGGCCAAATCTTGGGAGATAATATAACGCGCTTTATTCTCTCGCCCTCTTTCCCTGTGTGATGTTTTGTTTGTCCTGCGGTCCTGCGAAGAAATGCCAGGCAAAGGGTCAGATAAATGAAGAGCAAGTGTTCCTTCAAGGGAGGCCCAGTGTACAAACAGAATCCCAAAGACAAAACAGGCCTTCTGGAACCACTGTTGGTGGCTGCTGGTACATTCTATGGGAAGAGCACCTCATCCCTTACAAGGTAAGTGCCTGTGGGTTTTTGTCTCCCAATGCAAGAAGGAGGCTTTCTTATCTCTGCTCTAACAGTGATAATTGAGTTAAATATTTCACTTCCCCCGTCTCCAATCTGGGCACCACATGTCTCCTATGAGATATGGTTCTAGGGGCTGAGACTCAGTGTGCCCTAGGTACATGGACATTTGCTTGAGGATTTAACCAACTTGTTTTTTTATTAATTGAGATACAGACACATAACAGTGCATTTGTTTCAGGTGTATAACATCAGGATTCGGTATTTGTATATAGGGCCAAAGGATCACCCAAAAAGTCTAGTGAATATCTGTCACAGCCAACTTGTTTTTAAAGCTATGCTTTCCAAGATTTTAAGAAAGTTATTCTCATTAGAAAAACATATTCATTTTTGTCATATCCCTCCAGGAAGTTTGAGTATAGAATAAAATAAAATAATTGTTGTGTGAGTGTTGGATGAATACATGAATGGAGGAATTCATGAATGAAAGGGACGAATGATGGTAGAGTGAGATCAGTCTTGCAAACAGTGGTGCACGAGTGTTGATGGTGCCCCATTCTCCCTGTTGCAGCATTTGACCCCCATCTACCATATTTACACCATTGACCGCAGTACTTTAACCTCTGACCAACCCAGGACCATCAAGGATCTCCTACTCCCTTGGCCCATTTTCACCATAAGGCTTGTAAAGTACAGGCCAGAATGGAACAGAAGGGGTGCAAGTGGGGGCTTGTTTTATTTCTTTCTGGCTCTCTGGCATGACTTTCCCTAGGTCCTGGCCTGGTTTTCTTTTACCCCGGTCATGTAACCTGTTGAGTTTTATCATGATTGTGTTCAGAAGGTTTCTTCAGTACTGCAAGATTCCATTACTGTGATTCGGTTCTTTTCCAAATAGGCGTGCCCAACGAATCACCAGTGGAGAAGTAGAACGTCAGAGGAGAGGTAGAACTTAACTCCATATCTGTCTTGAAATTCTCCTTTGACTTAGGAAATGATGTACGTGACACCTATAGGATGAAAGACACTAAGAAAGAAAAATCTCCTAAGTGAGATCGTGGATTGTGTGCTCAAGATACATATGTATATTGAAAGAGGCTCCGATCCCCATGATCCCCATAGTAGACTAAAGCTTTGGAGTGTGGGAGTTAGACCCCATAATAGGTGCTCAGTTAACATTTTTCGTATGAATGAATGGATGATAAAATTTTAGATAATTCCTTCCTTTGATGTTATAACAGCCCATCTAGACTCCAAAGGATTTAAACATATAAGTATTTTAATTTAAAATTTATTTTTATTTTGAATTACATTTAATCTTACTCCAACTTTCTCAGAGCGTGTACTCCATGCTGTGTTCTACGGTGTGTAATGGGCGTACTGTGGAGAACAGAACAGACGAGTCCCCTGCCCTTCCTAGGGCTCCGGTGTCATGGTGGAAATGGACATTACACTCCATCTTAAATATGTAATTAAAAATTTGGAAACTCCTATGAAGGAAAAGAACACAAGAATACACTGTGGAAGAAAATAATAGGATAGAGGGGCTGGGACATACTTCAGGTTCAGATATTCTGAGGTCCCTGAGCAAGTGACATTTCAGCCCTCATCTTAAGAACGAGGGAGGAGAGAGCAAGGAGAGGAGAAAGGGCGCTGCTGGTGCCAGGATGAGTGTGTAGGAAGGACGGAGATAGGAAAGAGTTTGGGGGCATTTGGGGAGCAGACAGAGAGCCAGGGTGGCTGGATCATAGAAAATAAGGGTGAAGGGGGTGGTCAGAGAATGTAAATTGAGACTGGAGGAGCAAAGAGGGGCATCCAGGAGGGGCCTTGTGGGCCAGGTGAGTGAGTGCGAATTTTATTCTAAGTGCGATGAGAAGTCACGAGGGGCTTTGTCTCGGAGATCGACCTCATCTAATTCATATTAAAATAATTAAAAAGGGCTCCGTGACCGCTGTGTGGAGAACGAACTGGAGATGAGCAAGAACAGGGGAAGGAAGACCACACGGGCGGCTGTGGTGGGACATCTGCCAAGCTTCTTTTCAGCAGCGCATGAGGCTGGCACGGTGATGGAGCGTGGGTAACCCAGGGACAGAGCATTCGAGAGATGGTCTGAAGACCTGAGTCGGGGTCCAGGCTCTGCGATCGATTCTTTGTAGATGCCTGCACAAATTATCTACATCAGTAAACTCGACCGGAATCCAGATTTAGAATAGAAATGGTCACGGGGGCCCAGAGATTCTTCTTTTCTTCCTCCTTAGAAGACCTTTCTCCTCTTATTCATCTGGAAAATGCCAAGCTACCCTTCATAGCCAGCTCCTCATCTTCTCTCGTGTTAACGTCTCTCATCACAGAATATTTACTGGTATCCCTGCCTCACTCCCAACACTGGGTGTAACTGAAAGCGTGTTTTAAAATCACTTTGTTGATTATTTATTTATTTATTTACTGTTGCGATTTTGTCATCTAAACCGTATGTAGAGGGCCTTGCTTAGAAATGTCTGCAGGGGGAAAAGCTATTGCTGATTCATTTCTATAAATCAATGTTTATCTCTATAAACACTCTAAATTTTGGTAAATTTCATTCACATACAATTCTCCCATCCTTGACTATTTTGAGGGAAAGTTGTGGGGCTGTGCCCATGATTATTTTAAACATTATCATAAAGGTTTTAAACATTATTTGAAAGGTCTACTGTACGATTTTGGGGGGAACAGTTGTTCTATTTTTCTTTCTCCAGAATTTGTTTACAACGAATGCCTGGATTAAGGCAACCAATAGGATCCTGGCCGACAGCAAAGAGGGGACGTAGGAACTTAGTTTGTTATAATGGCTCTCTGGGGGACTTGCTGCTATTATCTTAGATAACCCTCAATGCTCACTTCAAGTCCTATATTCTTCACAAAGCCTTCTAGTTTGGGGGCCAATATTCCGCCCACATCCATTGAGCTCGGACCATTTAAATGAGGACAGTCCCTCCCAGCATTGCGGGAAAACAACGTAGAAGGAACTTGGGTCCAGGAGTGACCATTGCAGGAGAGCAGTGCACCTGCCTGGGCCCTGGGCTATTACATGAGGCAAATGTGAGCTTCTCTGTTATTTGAATCACAGCATTATTGATTCTTTTTTTTTTTTTTCAGAATAGCTAAGCCTTTTATTCTATCTATTGGTCCCTGAAGTGGAATGCCATGGTAACCAAAACCTAAAATATGTGTCATTGAATCTGGTGCTGGTATAATAGATAGGATCATCTGGAATGGTTTTTTATAGCATAGTAGCCTTTTTAATGAGCTAATCCATGTTTGAGTCTTCATTTTGGTCCATATTTTCCTCTGCAGAACTTCTTTAGTACTTTTGACTTGAATCTTACTTAGTTCTTTCTGTGAATGGTCATGCATCCTGAAGGACTACTTAGTGCATCCTAATAATCATCCATTGGCTTATGGTTTTATAGTTTGCAAAGTGTTTTTACATTTCTCACTGCATTCAATCTTCACAAAAATAATGAGATGTTGGGATTTATTTATCCAACATTTATTGGATATCTTTTATGTGCCATCTAATGGACTGGGTCTGCAAGTAACTTCTCCAACTGGCATTTGTCTAAAAATGATTTCACTTAAGAACAAACTAGAAAGACAAATAGGAGTCTCTGGTGAAAATATTGTTATCATGCTATTTTTGCATCTATCTTATTAAATGGTGTGCCCCAAACTGCACAGCTGGTTAATGCTCTATCTGTTGGATGGGTACTTATCAACTCAAAGGGAAGCTCTCCAGAATTTCTAGAGGTTTATAAAATGTATTTATTAGGTAATTCAGTTTACAATAATTTGCGTTTACCTATTTCCATCCATGGATTGTAACGGTGAAGTAAAGAACAAATCATATTGATTCCACCCAGTGAGGCTGTAATTCTATCTGTCAATAGTGAGTTCATTAAATTCTTAAGGCTAGGAAGTGAGTGCTTTTGGTGGTAAAATGTCGCAGACCAGTACCAACTTTAGACAAACCGGAAACAGCCCTTTAGCAATAGTTGAATTACATTGTTTCTCAGAGTACCTAATATAGCACTTTTTTTTTTTTAATCATGTTATGACTCAAAGGCTGATGGGTGATTTGATTTCTTCCCGGGTCACCTTGCTAAGACAAAGAAGCAGGGGCATCACGACAGGCAGTGAGGATGATAGCAAAATAAAATATATGAGAGAGGAGGAAGAATCACCAGGTGAAACGATGGTGGGTGGGCAGGGGGAGGAAAAGAGCAGGGTGAGGACCTCAGCAGGGAAAAAGATAATTAAAAGGACTGGGGGCTGGTGGGAAAATGGGAGTGGAGGGACAGAAAAAGGAGAAGAACTAGTGACACTAGCTTTAGCCCAAATTAAAAAGCACGGAAAGTAGAAAGCGAAAATTATGAGAGATTCTTCTGTGTCTAGGCGCCTTGTTACATGTAGTTTGAAAATACAAGGATGTTGAGATACTAAGATTTAAAAGACCTTGAATTTATTCCCAAAATACTTGTTGAGTTCTTACTACGTGCAAAGGCTGGAAACTGAATGATGATGTAGAGAGCGAGGAAATTGCCCCCTTGGAGCTTACAGTTGAGATCAATGCATAGTAACAGACCCACGTTCTTGGGTCCCTCCAGTGGAAACAGGAGCTGGAGGAAGTGTGCTGTCTTTCTTCCACCTTCAGGATTAGAACAGATTCAGCATTGAGGGATTAAGAGCTGGACAGCCTAGGTTTCCAATCTCACCTTAGCTCGCCTACTGAGGAAGGGATGAGGGTGGCGGCCATAACTGGGATTGAGACGGAGAAGATAAAGTGGTTTCCTGAGACATCTGTTTACCTCTGTCAGCTCAGTAGAGAAGAGTCCTTGAGCATGAAGGTTTTTGGCTTGACTTCTCTCTAGAAAGTGTCCCCCCGATGATCACTGTGGTTTCCATTGGTGTCAAAGCGTCGCTGAAAGAATTTTTTTGTTTGTTTGTTTTTACTTTAGGCTGACAGGTTTGCACTGTAACTATATCTGCTTTTCTACATCTTTGTTTGACACTGGGTTGACCTCCGCTTACCTCATACTTGCTAAAAAGAAACATATCTGATACCACCCACCTTTGTGATAAGAACAAGAGAAAACAAACAGTGGAAAGGCCTTTTAGAAGCAGATGACCTAGTATTTATTAGCTGTAAGAGCCACGCTACTAGAAAAGAGTCCGGGGACATCCACCATGGGTTTGTCATGAGAAGGGAGCTCAGTAACTTTCTTCTGTGCAGAGTTCTAGGCTAACCCTGGCGATAGTTTGCTGTGCGTGATAGGTTCAATGGATAAATAAAGTGAAATGTAATTTCCAAGCCTATGATTGTGTTTCAAACCATAATTTCCATGTTCAGTCGAGGATCAGTGAGCTCAGGCAGATAGTTAGGTCACAGCGTTAAGAAGAGCCTCCAGGGATATCCAGTCAACAATTCCATCTTCCCCTTGGAATGACTGAACTTTCTCCTTCGCCTCCATTTTCCTTCCCTTGGTTTCCTTCCCTTGGTGACTACTCGAAGGTCACCAAAGCCCCTGAGGTTGTTCTAGGAAGAGGACTTTGGGCCACCTCAGTGATGTGAGGTTAAAATACATTATGAGTCTGTGAAATATCAGTTGCTCTGATTATGTTCCAGAAGTGGTAGCTCCTGAAGATTTTCCTGGCCTCTCACTTGCACAAATACCATTGTCTTCAGGCAGAGAAAAGAGGAGATTAAAAAAACAACTTTGAGTTTAGGAAAGAAATCCTATTTAATTTATGTAATTGTTTTCACGTAGATGTCATAATGTATTAAATGACACATCAGCTGAGGAGAAAGACTTTTGAAGATGGTTTTAGGTTTAGAAAGCCAAGTGTGGGGATTAGCGGATGTGTCAGAGGAAGGAAATGAAGAATGATGGCAAATATGCAGAAGGAGGCTCTAGAAAGGCAGACATCTGAAAGTAGGTGAAATCCAAGGATTTCAAGGAGTGGAAAGCCTCCATGAGAGAAGGCTTCCAGATGTCATTTCTATTCCGTACCAGCACTCCTGTGCTCTCCTCTCCATGTGTACACTTTCCTAGGTGATCTTGCCCACGCCCACGGCATTTAGATGCTGATGAGTCAGCCCCTCCTTGGCCTCTGCCCCACCCGCCAGCCTTCTTCAACCGCTTTCTGATAGTTGTACCTGGGTATGCAATAGGCATCTCAAAATTAACACTTAAAAAATAGATTTTGGTTCCAATTTCCTTGAAAACTTGTCTATCCCTGCCCCTAGGGAACCTTCTACTCTTTCTTTCTTTCTTTTTTTTTTTTTTTTTACCACATCAACATTCCTGTCCTTTAAGGCAATGCCTGCTTCCAATTCTCTTGGCTCAACTTTTTAAATATCCATCTATTTCTTCCACTTCTGCCATCACTCTAATGCAAGCGTGTCAGATGTTGCCTGACTAAGGCACTCATCTCCCCAAATTTCCTCCACTTTTCACTCTCATCTATTCCCACGACAACAAGGAAATGACTCTAAAACTCTAAAACATAAATCAGATTCCATCCTTCCTCTGTTTGAAACCCACCTATGATACTAAGTACAACGACTGGGTGCTTAGAATAAATCTCCAAACACATACAATGACCCATGAGTAACTACAATGATTTGGTCATCTCCTCACCCTCATTTCCTTGCACTGGTCACTTCTTAGCCTGCTGTATTAATTAGCTTATTCCACAAATATTTATTGGAATACTTTCTATGTGCTTAGAGCTCTTCTGGCACTCGGGATGGATCAGAAAACAAAGCACAAAAAAAATTCCTGCACTCTCGGTGTTTACATTCGGCAAGGGGAGGTGGACGCTAAGGTATACACACAAAAAGTGAAGCTAGGAAATGACAAGTGCTTTGGAAAAAAGAACAAGTTGGATGAGATTGGGGGGCCACGGCCGAAGGGGGGGTTGCAGAGGTGGTCTGGTAGGCTATAATTCAAAGGTGAAAATGAAGCAGAGTTGAAATAGTTGAGGGAAATAGCCAAAGTGGGTTTTTGGGAGAAGAGTGTTCTGGAAGGGACAGTATCTAGAGGAGAGGTCCTGATGTAGGAATGTGTGTGTATTATGTTCTGGAATCTGCAAAAAGGCCAGCGGTCTGGAGAGTTCAGTATGATTTACTTCACACTTAATAAGGATCCTCGTAGCTGCTGCCTTGAGCATAGAGGGTAGAGGGGCAAGGATTGGGGTAGGAAAGAGATCTGAATTTCTTGCAACGATAGGCCATGGCTAGGCCCCAGGTAGCTTACCTTAATTTAAGTATTTAAGGAAAGACTCACCAAGGGCTGTTTAAGTGACCCTGAGACTGAATGCCACCTTGAACTTTGTAGTCTATGTGCAGACCTTCCTCATCCCCATCCTAAATGTCTGCCATACTCTGGGTGGGCAATAACAATTGTTTGCCCTGGGTAGCAGCTGTGGAGGTGGTGAGGAAAGATCGCATTCTTGGCTTATTGGGAAAGTAGAGTCACAGTTTCTTGCCTGATTGCACAAGGTGGGCGAGAGAAGGAGAAGTATCAAGGATCCCTCCCAGGGTTTCGGCCTGAGCAAGAATACAGTTGCCATGATTTGGGATAGGAGTGCCTATAGGACTCTATTACTTTGACTCAGAAATCTGACTTCAAATCCTGGCTCTAACACTTGCAAACTGTGATCTTAAGCAAATTACTTGACCTCTCCGCTTCTCCTTATCTATAAGAAAGAATGATAGTGGGATGCCTGGGTGGCTCAGTCTGTTAAGCGTCGGCCTTTGGCTCAGATCATGATCCTAGGGTCCTGGGATTGAGTCCCATGTCGGACTCCTTGTTCAGCGGAGACCTTGCTTCTCCCTCTGCCTGCCCTGCTTGTGCTCTCATGCTCTTTCTCTCTCTGACAAACAAATAAATAAAATCCAAAAAAAAAAAAAAAAAAAAAAAAGAATGATAGCTATCTTACATGGGATTATAGGAATTAAAAAAGATGATGTATGTATTAATATGCTTGGAAGATAATAGATACTCAAATGTTACCTAAGTGATATTCAAATTAGTTTAAAAGATTCCAAAGTGTTCTCACTTCTATGAAAGTGTTTCCTAAAAATACAAATCCCAAAGGTATGCAATTCGTTTCAAGTCTATGAAAAGAAGTGTCTTTTCAGTTGATTAGAATGCTTTAAGCTACATGCGCAAGAAGGCTCCCTTAAGTAGATTTAAACAAGGAGGAAAAATTATCTTACATAAGAAGAGATACCATTTGGAGTGATGCCGGGGTTTACTCGATAAATTCCTCAGGGAGCCACTACCTTTCCATGTTTTCGCTCAGCTGGACCCAATATGTTGACTTGATCTTTGGGTTCTGCATCTCGTGGTCCCAAGATGGCTGCTAGGGTTCTAGAGATCACACCTCCACATCGTCTGAGGCACGTCGGAGAGGAAGACCTCTCCTGGAAAGCTCCTATCAGACTCCGTGTTGTGTCTCTTGGCCACAGTTTCATTACGTACCTGACACAACAGGCCTGTTGCTGGCAAAGGAGAGCAGATTTGACACTGATGTTCCCAGCAGACGTGTACTGATGGCAACATGTTCTCCCTGGAGAACATGTTTTCCACAAGCATGTGACCCCTGATACTTTGAACAAAAATAGTGTTCTGCTAGCAAGGAAGAAAGGCAGGGGAGGGGAAGGAAATGGTTGTGGTATAGGTAGCCAACAGTGTTTTTCACACCATCCTCATCTTTTTTTGAAGGGAGGAGGGAGTTAGTGGTTATTGCAGAACTCAGAATGAGACTATGTCATGATGGCGAAAAGATTGGAAATTACAGTTTGTGTGGTCTTTATGCTCAGGCATTGACCGTGCTTTCTTTTTTCAGTGCCATGGGTTCTATAGCCCAAATATATCATGAGCACAAGAAAACACCAGTCGTTTGGAGAAAATGGCTTTCGTGACTCTTCTGGTTTTGTTTTTATTTGGTTGGTTTTTTGAGACAAATCCATTTGTCCTGCAGATTTGATTGAAGGGACACAAAATTGGATCTTGATCTAAGGAAGGAGAGAAAATGTAATATAGAGAGAAGGAACTAAAGAGGAAGTAGACACTTAGGATACAAATACATTAGAACACATGGCAAGGAGAATTTAAGAGATTATTTTTCGGAGTAACTCGGTGTGGAAATAGTGCAAATCATTCTGTGATTTTCCTGTTACCTGGTGTCATTTTTCTTCACTTCTAATATTAGTCCCTTATTCCTTAGCATCACTTCATTTTCTATCTGAGGAATAGCTTGTCCTTAATCTGTTTGATGTTTTTAATAGTGTTTTAATCATTGTATATGATCATGCAATGCCCTAAGCACATTGGCTGGAAAATGGTTTATAAATAAAATTATTGTTATTATTGTTATCTTTATCTCTTGTAACAATACTCATTATATTAAGATTATATCTAGGCTAGAAATAGTTCAACGTATGTGATTATATGTAATCAGTCTATTTTCTTTGCTTTTTTTTTTTAACACTGTGCTCACTCTCAATTTTGTTCTTATCGCTAAACAAACTATTGCTTATAAGTTGCAAGCGACTCTGATTTGCTTTGAACAGTAATTCTTTACAGGTTTCAACAAGAGTTTGTTCCTGGTAGGACGGCGATCCAAAGAAACTCCTTGTTCCCAGTGGATGTGTATTGACGGCAGGTGTAACTGTACGTGGAAATTTTAATTGCTGCAGCTTCCGCCTGGAGCCCAGAATCCTGAGTGTTTCCAGAGGCGAAAACTGTGATTAATAAGAACTATCAGGGAGGCCAATTTTAGCTTGATAATGGAAATAACTTATAAATGTTATCACTGTCTGCATACAGATGGGGCTGGAAGTGACTGTGAGTTCCCCATCGGTGTGAGTGTTCGAGCAGACGGTCGGGCGACTGATTTGGGATATTGTGCAAGGAATTCATATGTTCCGTCAGGGTGGTACTCAATGGCCCCTCAACTTGATTCCCTTCTGCAGACTCTACGTGTCTTAGTTTGTCTCTGTGATTGAGAAACATTGACTGTAGGGTCATGCTTCCAGTGCCCTTCAAGGGCAAAAGACAGTGCACTTTCTAGTGAGCACATTTTGGTATGTTACAAAGAACATTACGATGCTTATCAATCTTAAACAAGGCGTAATAGTTGTCTGGAGGTTGTAGCTGGTTGGTTTTGGGGGCTAGAGGTTCAACTGCAGATCAAGGTTTACATTTCTGATGCTCTATGTGGGTCAAAGCATCTCCCTCTTCTCTGTGTCTATTAATGGGTCTATAGTATATAAAATATTGGTAAGTGGAAAATTATAGTAGTTAAAGGTATTATTGTGAAGGCTGCTGCCTGTGCCCCTTCCACCTGCAAGGTGCTTTTGTCAAAGCAGGCTGCTGTTGGCATCAGAATTGACCAGATAGGAGCATCAACAATGCAAATGCCTCCTGAGCGTCCAAAAGACAAATCCAGGCAGGCAGGCCATCGAGAATGGTGTGGCAGTAAGAGACGTTAGGTTAAGGGAGACATGGCATTAGTGAGGAATCTGAGGCCACTTTGCCAGACTCTCTGAACAGAAATGCTGGTGGCTTTTGAGGGGACCCTAATTAATAAAAAAATACAATGAGTATTTTATTTTGGGTTGTCAAGTTTTCAAACGTAGCTCAACCCCACCTTTTTCTAGGAACTCTGCCTAGGTCATGCCTTCACAAAGTTGAGATCTTCTCGGAATTCCAGACAGTTTAGGAAACTCATTTGGTCACAAAGTATTTATTTTATTACTACTAAACTCTCGCAGTCTTACACGTGAGCTAGGTGTAAATACCTTTAAAAAATCAACAGGTAACTTTTTTTGCAGTTATTTTTATAATCGTCAAATTCTAGAAGGATTTATATGTTTGTGTGTGTGTGCGTATATATATATATATATATATATATATATTTTTTTTTTTTTTTTAAATTTGTTTTGTCTTAAAGTCAAAGTAAATGCCTCCTGGCCCTCGCTCTATGTAATTTTTTTTAAACCAGAACTCTACTCTTCTTATTTGAGTTTGCTCACTCCTGTGAGATGTGGTCTGTTAAAGCTGACAAGCTCCTAATCTCCTTGTGACGGCAGTTTTCTTTGCAAGGCTGCTGTTGTCCGGGGTAGTTCTAGGCAGACTCATGGTAGACCAGATGTCCATCTTCTTTGGCAGATCTATCATTTTCAAGCATCCTGGAAAGTTGGCAGTTTCTGAGTTCTGCTGCTCAGAATTTCTGATGTCATGCCAGGTATGATTTTTGTTTTCAAGTAGAGTGTAAGTGTGCAAATAAGAAGTAACTTAGTGCCAGGCAGCACTGAGATGCTGAGAGGCACCTAGGAGATGCCCCTTCGGCAGGGATGCCATACGAAGAGCTGATCTCACTTTGGGCCAGCTGCAAAGAGGCAAAAGAATGGATGCTCACTTAGGTAAGGGGTTTCCTCCCCACAGTTCTACTCTTTCGAGTTTTTATTCCTCTCTCAATTGATAGGTGGGGAAACATGAATGGCAGCCCCAAACAAGCAAACAAACAGAAACCTTCATTAGCCCAATAGTGTTGCACTATACTCTGTCACATAACTTGCACAAACCATTTCCTCCTCCAGTCCTGCTACATTACATCCTAGGAACCAGGGGTCCTCGTGGACAGCTTGGCTTGGCTTTGCGGGGTCAGAGGCTTTTCCAAGGGAAATGAGCAACAGCTTCATTTCACCTGACAGAAGACCTTATTTGCTGGAAAATTCTTGCCTCTGACTGTGTCGAGCAATTATAGGGTCTAGTTTAGTATCACAAGGAAGGACGGTCAGATGCCAGTTTCTAAATGCTGCTCTATGTCAGCGTTTGGTATGTTCGATACATTTGTTAGGTCATGGGAAGTTCTTTTTTATGCAAATGGATTTTTTCCTACTTATCTAATTTTTATTTTTGAGTTCTTTCACTCTTTTTAAATTCAGGTGATTCAATGTGTCCTTTTCATTTTTGAGCCAAATTAAGCTACAAAGAGGGTTGTGTATCCATATGGAAAACACTTTTCCTTTGCCACCTAGATCTGTGTTGCTCTCTAGAATAATTACAAATCTTTGATTTTGTAAAGAATAACTTAGCTCGGTTTATCCTAAGGTTGATAACTTCTTTTTCTGAATAGTTCCTTGCTGATAACTGTCTTGGAACTATCACTTTGTTTTTGGGTAAACCCAGGCCAGTTTAATTTCTCAGTGGCCTTCTAGTGGCTTTGAAGAAAGAATCCCATTGATTAAAATTGAAAATTAAAAATCATGCTAATGGACATCAACTGGTTTGATACCCACCCTCCAAAGTAAAGGAAATGGTAGTTACTGAACTTGTTACTTGTCATTAAACTTTTAATTTCCTTAAAATTTCCTTATATATAACGTAAACACTTGTTATTTTTAATATTTAGCTAAGTGTATACTTTACTAGATTTTCTTATTGTTTTCTGTATTGTATTTTAATTTTCCACCAGTGTATGCCTTTTTAAATTTTGATTCTAGGGGCACCTGGGTGGCTCAGTGGGTTAAAGCCTCTGCCTTCGGCTCAGGTCATGATCTCAGGGTCCTGGGATCGAGCCCCGCATTGGGCTCTCTGCTTGGCAGGGAGCCTGCTTCCTCCTCTCTCTCTGCCTACCTCTCTGCCTACTTGAGATCTCTCTCTCTCTGTCAAATAAATATATAAAATCTTTAAAAAATAAAAAATAAATTAATTGCGATTCTAGCTATATGCTATATCTTTTTATATTTCCTACTGCAGCAAGCACAAGGCTGACCATTTGGTAGGTGACCACTGTGTTTATTGGTGAGTTCATTGACCAAAGTTTCCTGAGAAAGAAGTTATGATATATATTCAGAGCATCTGCTTTCTGTCATTGGTGATTACTTGCTAGTCCTTTTATTTGAGCAGCTTATGAAGATCCTGGTGTGTAGGGTAAGAGGACAGAAAGAGGACTTTTAACGCTGGGACATTCCCTTGTGGAGTCTTAAAAACTTATTGAAAATCTTTTCTAGGAAAAAGAAGAGACTTTAATTTTCATTCCATCCTCTAGGGCTAAATTTCTCAACCTTGGCGACATTGCTGTGTGGACCAGATCACCTGTGGTCCTGGAGGGTGGTCTGTGCACCGGAGGAATTTATCCCCGGGCTCTATCCACTAGATGCCAACAGCAGGTGTGACAACCAGAAATATTTCCAGACATTGCCTGGTGTCCCCTGGGGGGCACAATCACCCTGCTTGAGAACCACTGCTCAAGAGCAATGTCTACACTGGAATCATTTCGATGTAAAGAGCCAACTGAAAGCCCAGAGATTCATGCGGTCTACTGAGATCTTTCTGGCCTTGGAGGGAAGTGATTGAGTTCCCTCAATCACTTGAGTTCCCTAATCACATGATTAGGGAAGCCTCATCACGGCGCAGAATTAACAGCAATCGATAAAAGTGTCATTGTGTGTCCCCGCCCTCCTCCTTCTATCTTCATCAGGAGAAATTACTGAGGGCTCCTTGCTGAACACAAGCCTTGCCCATTGGTGCTCAGCACAGAACAGGTAGAACCTTTTCCAGAACTTCTCTCGCTGCTGGAGTTCTGGCCTCTGTGGGAGCAGGCTACTTTCTCCATAGCTGACCCTGGGTTTTTGGTCCGGGGGCTCTCGTATGGAAAAACATCATTTTATTTTATTATTATTATTATTTTATTATTATTATTTATTATTTTTTTATGGAGCTATGGAAGGAGAACCAACCGATAGAGCATCAGAGTAATGAAGAACACTTGCCATATTCCGGAGTTTCCTTCCCTCCGTCAAATTCTACTTTCCTCTTTTTGTCTCTGGTCCCCAAGTCCGACGGTGGCAGGTGGCGGTTTAACTCTCGGGGAGATGCTCTCAGCCGCGGAATACTGGAGCAGACTACTTCTCAGTGACCGAGTCTGATGAGCCCTGAGTTGGAGGTGGAGGAGGAAGCCTTAAGTTTGCAGCTGAGTATCTGAGTATGCCAATCAAAAGCAGTCTCTGAAACTTCCCACTGACCCGGATACTCTATCTTGAAAGCTTTATCTTCTAAGACAATGTTGACTAACAGCCTTTCTTTTCTTCTCCTTTCTGTTTTAAAAGAATAACAAACACGCTTAATTCTTCTCAAAATCTTCAGCAAATGCCTTTTAATCCAACACAATGGGAGTTATTTTAAGAACGTTGGCAAAGGACTCTGGCGGTTTTCTATTTTTCGGTCTGAGTTTTTTTCCTCATACAGAAGCATTCAATCACATTTAATCTTGGCTCGCACCAAGCCACATTAACTTTGTTTGCACAGAACTGATATAATTGCCTTCAGCTCTCCTTTTCTCTTTTAGTCTTCCTACTAAGCCTTACAATTTAAATAACAGATTATAACGCGCGCGCGCGCACACACACACACACACACACTCACACTCACTGAAGAGATTGATAGATACCATGTATCTTTGCTCACTGTAACTTCCAGGACTGGATTCCACACCCAGGATATGTTTGTTGAAGGAAGACAATAGCTTACCAGAGCACCATGTTTAAATGGAGAGAGAGAGCGAGAGCAAGAGAAAGAGAGAGAGAGAGTGCTCAGGAAAATATCTGATATTTGAATGAAATAACCCTCTGAGAGGACTCCTTGCAGAGGCTGGAGAGACATGCTGCCAGGTGTGAAGCGACTGAAGTCTTCCTTGCTCAGCGTTGGTGACTCTGGTCTCCAGAGATAAGAACAATGTGGAGATCGTTCATCTATGTTACCAAAGGGACGGGTCCTCTGTGCACCTCAGGGGGGCTCCCTCTGGTTGTTATCTGCCATGTAAGCCTAGAGTTTTGAACCAACCCTTCAGTGCTCTTGTGGCCCCAAGTTTATTCTTCCCACCTTCCAGCCCCACCTGATTTCTTTTAAATTAACTTTTTTTTTTTTTTTTTTTAAATCATGAAAACACCTTAGGTTTAGAGAGAAGCTGAAAGGATAATGCAGGGTTCTGGTCTACCCCTCATCCAGTTTCCCCCTAAGGTTAACATCTTATATTGTTTTGGAAACCCACCCCCACCTCATGTTAAGAGCTCATTTTCCTTTCCATTCAGAGGGAAAGCACAGAATTGCCTCCTAATACCAGTTATGATTGGGATAAATAGGACACTTTAAAATTTTGCCAATTGTTTAACAGTGTCCAACTGGGGTTTGTCTTGTTCTTCTAAGACGCAAAATTTTGTATTCAAACTCATTCTCAGGGGGCGCCTGGGTGGCTCAGTTGAGTGTCTGACTCCATCTCCGCTCAGGTCATGATCTCAGGGTCGTGAGATCGAGCCCTGCATAGGGCTCTGCGCTTAGCGTGAAATCTGCTTGGGATTCTCTCTCTCCCACTCCTTCTGCTCTCTCTCTCTCCAAAATGAATGAATCAATCTTTAAAAAAACCCTTATTCTCAAGTGGGCAGACTGTGAAGTATGAGAGCGAGATGGCTTTCTTAATGAAGGGTGGGCAGGGTTAGACCACACCTCAGTCGGTCCTGCTGCTATAGATCTGGGATCATATTCATGGATTAGGCCATCTCTACAATCCAAAAATCTTAGCAATTTCCTTCAGCGTGACCCAGCCATTTTATTTCTGGTTGCCTTCTTTGCGTCAAACATACATTGCTAAGAGGAGTAAATGACTGGACGGGATTAATAGAGCTCCTGCCCATAAAATGATTTAAAAGACATGTTAGAGAAAGAAGCCATGAGAGGTGGGTAAAGCTGGCTGATGTCTGGTACACAGTAGTTATAAATAACATTGCTTTATCAAGATCTATTTCTGGATGTGGGAGTATAAATAACGAAGTCTCTAGAGAACCCTGAGTGGCAGATTTATTTTGCGAACAAAATGAAGTGATTACAAAGAATCAGAAAAGACTGATCTGGGAAGGCCTCTCCTCCATGGATGGACTCCAAGGAGGTCACTGTTTCTCTTTGTCTTCTTGAAATTTCAGAAATAAGGGTACAGATGAGAGAGGGCAGTTATCAAGGAACTATTGTCCTCTTGTACCAAATTATAGTGCATTTTAGGACAAGGAGAGCATGGTTCGTGGGAAGCATTCAGGTCCCAGCCATGTTCATTTCCAATCCACGTCCACTCTCTATTTCAGATTGAGGTCCTGAGTATTGGACCCTTGCGTGGAATTTGCTTGCTTGGGCACACCTTGTGCAGGTACACAGGCCCTCCCCTTTCCTCCACTTCCGTCTTCCTACTCCTCAGCCCCATCCTCTGAAAGATCTTGCTTGTGCACCTAGGAAAATCCCTAGATGAAATAAGATAACCCTGCTAAGGAGGAAAGATGGAATTATGGTTATCCGGTGGATTCAGATTTTCTCCAAAACCCTTTGAGTGTAGTTAATAAAATGATTGTTTCTTCTAATCCCAGGGAGGAGGCTTCCATCAATAGAAATAGTGTAGAAAAACGAACCGTGCGCTCCCTTGTCATAAACCTCATCTCACCCCAAGAGAAGAGCGGAACCGGTGTACTACAGACATTTTCGCTCTTCAGAAAAACAAAACAAAACAGGAAGCTTAGCTTATAATTCCTCTCCAGGAGTTTTCATTGGGGAATAAATGTCAACAGAACGTTCCTGTTTCATGTGTAATGAAATCATTACACAGATCGCATGTTATGCAGGGATCCAAGCAGAAACAAAAGCTGGGATGGTGGCTAAATGTTGCTCAACTCAAAATGCAACAAGGACAGTGACAAATGAATGAGGGCTGTTAACCGAAATGGACAATTTCATTTCCAAAGTGGATTTTTATCCCTGTGGATCAGACTGGTCTTGACTTGGGTGGAACGTACTCTGTGTCTTCCAGTTCTCCCTTCCATTACCGCTGCATCAATTACGGGCCATCGTTGAAAGCTACTTCTTTCTCTGTGGGAGCTTTTCGTGGTGTTCTCCAGTGCCCTTCCTATTCAATCCTTCCATGATCTAGCATCTTTAGTGCCTTGCGTGTTCCTTGACATCATGGCAACGGTACCGGCCTGTTCATCCGGGTCGTTGCGGGTATCATCACGCTGCAGTTTGAATACTGGTGTTACTGGTTTGCCTGGGATAAACTGCAAGTGTTGTAACACTAATGAAGACTCACGTCTCAGCTTGTTAGGTGGTGGGTAGTGGGGTTGCTTAACACAGCACTTCAGTTCAAAGCGAAGGCAAGAGGGAGTGGAGATCGTAGATCATAGATCACAGAGCAGATGCTAACCCAGAAATGCTTGCGTTCCCCAGTTGCAGAGCAAACTTGCAGGCACACGAATTATCAGTGGAACTCACCAACATGTGTGCAGGGAAAGCGAAGCCGGCAGAGCAGTTGGAGGACTCCGGCCAGCTAATAAGAAGCTTATAACTCTTTGGCAATTTGTTTAACTTGGGAGTTATTGCAAAGTCAGAAAGGTATGGGGCCCCGGGGATATTGGCAACGTTGCTGGGAGTCTCCCACTGTGAAAAGCAAGCTTTGCTAATGGGATTTTTTTTTTTAAATTCAGGTGTTCAGTGTTGAGTTTTTTGGGCCAAGACTTCTGGAAAAAGCAACATTAATCACCGTGGCATGTTAGGTTAATGCGACTGGTGGCTACACGAACTCGCCTATTCTAATAGGTGCTACTAAGATCTTCCAATTTAGACGATCTGATTCATTTATTCATTTATTCGTCATTAAACAAATATTTATTGAGGTCTTGCCATGTGTTCCAAGCCATACCAAATACCTGAAGACAGACCCAGCTCAGACCTTTCTTCCCGACTCTCTGACCGTATTTCCCACGTGCTTACACTCTATTTCTACATCTGCATCCTTCTGTTCTTTATTATTTTTTTTTTCTTAACTCCTCATTCTGGAGTTCTGGTTTGAAAGAAAGGTATGGAGGAAATCCTTGCAAGGAGAAAGAGGTTCCAAGTACTATCAGCTTCTTTATTTATTCATTTGAAACATATCAATTTAGCACTTTTATATGCAATGTTCTCCAGGAATTGGTGATTGGGACAGACTTTCTATAAAGGAACATTTGCTGATCCACATTCTATATGATAAACTTTCTTAGGCTGTACTTCTTGGATAATACAGAAATAGTCATTAATTGCTGTCCATATCCTGGGGTCCCAGGGACATGTGAATTTGTGGGACTCATAGTTTAGGACAAAGAAAAACATTCAGAAAACTCACTCTTTCATGCTTCTGGATCTTTGGGGCTGGGTGGAGGCAACGACTCTGATTTTGGGGGTTCCCACACACACTTTCCCCTGATTCTCACCTCTTTCTCTTTACCCAGTCACTAGCCAGGTCCCAGTGAGTTTACCGGTACAGTATTTTCTCCTATGTGTCGTTGTTTTCCCCTGTGTATGTCAATTGCCGATTGCTTCAGTTCTGAGCCTTTCATTACTCTTGTGTATATATCGTTACAGTAGCATTCAGGTCAAAGCTCTCCTCTTCTCCAGACTTTCCCAGTTCCAGATCATTTTCCATACTGCCGCCAAATGTATCTGCTGTGTTATATCAGTTTCCCCTTTCAAAACAACACTGCTTCCATTGCTGCTCGGGCTAAGCATATATTTCCCAGCTGAGCATCAAATACAGCACCCTAAACAAGCATGGTTGTGAAGAATGTGGACTCTGAAATCAGAAAGACTTATGTCAACATCCCAGCTGGGTTAGTTGACCTTCTTTGTTCTCATCTGAAAAATGAGGATGATACGCATACCTCAATTGGCGGTAAAGGGTGAACTAGGACACTTGGAATTCTTGGCACACTGGCAGTCAATAGGTGATATTTATAAAAATACTAATAACGATTATTATTACATTTCATAGTACCAGTCCAGTTTTGCTCGTGATTTCCTAAAATGCCTTTATTCTCCCACCTTTGCTCCCGTTGCTTGTTCTGAGTAGAATGGTCTTCCTCCTTGCTGTCTCTGCCTTTCAGTGGTCTTTTCAGCTGGAAGTTGTATGTCACGAAGCCTTTTGGATTCCTCTGGAAGCAAATGTTTTCCTCCCTTTAGTCAACCCTTGTCTGCGTCCCTCTCCGTGCTCTCCACTTCGTGCTGCGTTTGCAGTCAGACCTTCTCTGTCCCTCCTTTGCCTTTTCCCCTCTGTCTGGCCCCGGGCTCCTCAATGGCAGACAGCAGCTTTGCCTTTCCCCTGGCACAGAGTCTGCCGCAGAGGATTCTGGGAGTTGGTTTGTTCACTTGTCAAACGTCGACATGGACTTCTGCTGGCTTGGGAGTGACCGGATGGGACGGCTACCTGTCCTCGGAGCTCTGCCCAGCAGCTGGGCCCTGAGCAACTATTAGATTGTATTGCTTCCCCAATGCCACAAATCCCTAGGCCCCTCAGAAAACCTCCTGACTCTGGAAGTTCCTGGTTTTTAGGATTTCTTGGATTTTTTTTTTTACAGATTTTATTTATTTATTTGACAGAGAGAGAGAGATCACAAGTAGGCAGAGAGGCAGGCAGAGAGAGAGGGGGAAGCAGGCTCCCTGCTGAGCAGAGAGCCCGATGCGGGGCTCGATCCCAGGACCCTGGGATCATGACCTGAGCCGAAGGCAGAGGCTTTAACCCACTGAGCCACCCAGGTGCCCCGGATTTCTTGGATTTATCCTTAAAACTGTTGAATTTCAGAGAAGGCTGAGAGACCCATGGAAATCTTTTACCTCAGCCTTTTTGTTTCTCACATGAGTCTCTGCTGAGCTCTCACTTTCCTGGAAAAGCATGCCCTAAAAGTTATCCTCGATGGAATGAGTCCTTTGTCCAGTACTTTCTATGCATCTAGTCGTCTTTCTCCTGAGGTGTGGTCATTACTGCAACTGTTTTTGTACATAAATGTCTCCCACAGTGGACCTCAGGTTCTCTGAAGGCAAGGCAGTGGCTCATTTGTCTTTACGTCTCTCGCACTCACTTCAAGTATGTACCCAAGAGCTGGTAAATATTGACTGAACTGAATGGAATCCAACGAGGTTAAGCAATGGAGTTATTACATTTCATATCCTGCTTCCCAGACCATGCCCTTTTTAGGGTACCCGGCTGGTTCACTCCATCAACTTTCTACAATCTTCATTCCGGAGGCCTAGGAAAAATGCAGGCTGATAATTCGATAGTTAAAAGGACTCTTAAAAGCATAAGAAAAGCTCTGAGCAAGAGAAATCACTTACCTTTGGCAGGAAAAAAAAAACAAAACCAAAAAACAAAAAAAGTGATTACATTGATTACTTCGGTAGGTAACAAAAGCCACATAAGACCTAGGCAGGTGCACTAACAGTTTTTTTCTTCCTAAATATCAGCTCTGCGGTACTCGAGAGGCGAGGAAACCAGGTCCCGTTGCCGTATCCTGAACGTGGTGGTTAGAATCACTTGCAGGGTTAATAAAGGCTGTCGAAGTTGAACTTCCGTTGGTGGTTAACCCCCTCTTGTCTTCAGGTTCCTGTGAGACACCTGATAGGGACTATGAGCTACAAACGTGTCCGAGCTCATGAAGTCTGTTCCTGGTAGAAATTCTGTGGGGTAAGCCGGTGGGCTGAGGGAAAAGCAACATTCATGATAAGATGGTTTTACACTCTTGTGTAATTTAGAACTCATCTGCGCATATGAATAAGGCTTGCCCTTGAATGAGAAACGCCGAAGAGGGACCAAACATAGAATCGAAGTAGGGACCAATCGAAGTAGGGACCAATAAATGAGCAGGGGGGGGACAGGTTCTGACTTGGAGCTGTAGCATTCCCTGAGTGTGAGTAAGTCATCGCGTGAAATTGTGACCCGTGAGGTCATGGACAGCCTTCTCGTCCTCCCCTCCTTCCTAAACTCTGTGGGCTAGACCACTTTAACACCAGGACCACGGGATGGCCAGAGACACAGAATTGTGGAAGGGAATTCTGTTTGCCCCTCCGGTCAAGTGTTGCCACACCGTATTCCTAAAATATTTCCGATGCCTCAAATGGGACTAAAAGGAGCGCAGAAGCCTCTGCCAGGCATAGGACGAAAGTGGATTTGGAGGCAAGAAAGACGTAGTTTTGAGTCAACGTCCGTTGCTTTCCAGATGAAAGACGGTGGTGGGAGTCAGTGAGGGAGTCACCACGGGATGGCTGGTGGAGGCAAAGTCTCCGAAGCTTTCTTATCTGCGAGACGGGGTCATCCGTAGCTTTCTTGCTGCGCAGTTATGAACAGTGCTTTACATACTGGATTCGTCAGGATTCTCTCGAGAAACAGAACTGATAGCAGGTGTATATGTACAGAGAGAAGTTCGTTTTCAGGATTTGGCTCATCCGACGATAGGGGCTCGCGAGTGTGAAACTTGCTGGGATAGCAGGCTGGAATGGAAACAACGCAGAGTTTTTATGTTGCAGTCTTGGGGCAGAATTCAGCCTTTTCACACCAGCGTATTTGATGGGTAATTTCATGAGTCAACGTATTAAACTATGGAACGAACTGTTTGGTCAAATAGCCTAGACTCTCTCTCTGTTCATCTGCCTCTCTTTCCCTCCCTCTTTTTCTCTTGCTCTCTCTCCCTCTCCCCATCAAATTTATTTCTTCTTTTATTTTGCTTTCACTTCCCTGATCAAGGTCACGATTTTCTGCCTCATTGCTGCTCCCTGACCTTGCCTTTTCTGCCGGCCGCCTTCCCACCCACCCACCCCCACCACAATCAGATCTTTGCATTCTGCTAATAACATGACCCTCTGCTCTCACTGTGACAGCCCCTGGTGCTCTGTCTTCAGCTTCTAAGAGCTCCCCCTCCTCTGTCCTGGAGCTCAGCATTGTGACAACTCTGGGGACTTGGGTATGGTTTCATGTCTTGGGGGAGGGTCTCCCCTGCTTCAGATGGTTAACTCCCCAGCCTCCGAGCCCAGCCCAGGGCCAGATCAGACCCTTGCTGGCCATCCTGCTTGGCTGACCGTGGGGCTGGAATCCGGCAGGCTGCATAGCTCATGGAGTCAAGCGTGCAGAGGGGAAGCCATGTGTCCAAGACAGTGGCATCCTTCACGGTCCCAGGGCGTGCTGGGGGCCCCCCATGGCATTTGCAGATCATGTACGAAAAGACACCCCCGCACTGCCAGGGTCGTGGGAGGGAGTAGGTTCTCAAAAACGCAGTAGCCGGCAGGTGCTCACTGTAGATTTAAAAGAGATATTCCATTTAGAGATTTATTTGGGCTCTCCTCATCTCATTTGACATTGAAGGAAGGCTACTGCAGAAAGAATAGGGAAAGACATCTTGAACACGTGTCACGGAAGCAGTCATCCCAGAGCCGGACATGACTGCACATGGCCAGAGAAGTCTTTGAGCTGCAGAAGGACATTTTCAGACGAAGAACCAGAAAACCTAGCTCAGCGTCACACAGCTCGTATCGTCAGGACACGGACTAGAACCGGGTCCCCTGACGTTTTTTTTTTTTCCTTCTCAGACTCCCAGTCTTTTTCTCAATGAGGAACAGAAGGCTGATGTGTCTGGTAGGCAGGGAACAATTCCACTGTAAGTCCCTGCTGCTCACTTCCCTCGGCAAAGTGACATCTAAAAACTGCCGATCATCTTTCAAGAGACGGAACTTAACTTGTAGGCTCAAAGCCTAGGGCTGCTTTTGAGGGATTCTCGTTTCTGGTCCCAGAAGCACCTCTCCTCACCAGAATGGTATCTTCTTAATGCCAGATTTTAGGGGCAAGGGTGTCCATTCATCTTATGAAATCAGAAATTGCCTCCCCCAATTTTCCAGTATGGAATTGGATAGCAATTGGGTAAAAAGTAACTTTTAATAAGCCCCATTGTTAAGCTCCTATTTTCCCAGAATTATTTTGTATCCTTTTCCCCCTCTGCATTCAGCCTTTGAGAGTTATCAGGTCTGTAACAGTTTTCTCTGGGGACCACATTCTCATTTCCTACCCCTTCCTCTGCTCTTAGACTCCCATGTGTGGCTATCGGCTGCTAAGAGAATATTCTACCTGCAACCAATGTTTGTGTCTTGCTTTCCCCCCTGACAACAACAGCAACAACAAAATCCCAGAAAAATCTAAAAAAAAAACCTAGAAAACAAAAACCTCAGAACATTATTTTTACTCAAGTTCCTTCAGATATTTTGCTTGGTTTCACCTAGGCTTGAGTAAATAATAGGTTAACAAGTTTATTTAATCAAATCTGTAAAATTTTCAGTTGTGCAGTCTTGAATACTTGTTTCCCCAAAAGCTCCATATTTAATTTTATTTTAAAGAACTGCATAGAATAATTTCTTTAGAGTATAACTATTTTTTTAATAAACACCTAATTACACTCTACCTGCTCTTCCCCCTGAAATTATGAGTTCGATGTGCAGAGATCATGTCCAATTGTAATTTTTGTAATATTTTTATTGGAAATGAGTTAAAGCATCACAATAGTACAAATCGGCTACAGCAATAATATTAGCAAGTACATTTGTTGAACACCTGCTGAGTGGCAAGCTTTTATATCTATCATTTGTACACATTTTTGAAGATTTTATTTATCTATTTGAGAGAGAGAGAGAGAGGAGAATGAACAAGAGGTCTTGTTTCCTCTCCCCTCTGAGAACGCTGAGGGAGTTCCAGTTAGCTATTGCTGGGGT
>CM052897.1:116806937-116837890 GCA_028534135.1 Potos flavus | reverse complement strand
GGCTGAACGTGACCCTCACGTGAGTTTAGTCTGTCAGTGATGGACGAGGAAGTGAAAATAAGGGCGATATTAGTCAGTAGTTCACATTGGGAAGAATGTGAGGGTTCAGTAGCTTCCTTTCTCTGTGCTTTCTGCTCCCCATGGTCAACTGTGGTTTGGAAGCAGACGATCCTCCTTCTGACATAAGGTCAGAAGGTCACTAGTAGCCTCCCGCTACGTCACAATGCCTACGTCATTCACCTACCTACCTCATCTCATCACGGAGGCATTCTGTCATCTCATTCACCACAAGAAAAGTGACTACAGTCCAATATGATACCTTGAGAGACAGAGAGAGGAGGGAGACCACATTCACACAAATTTTATTACAGTATATCGTTAAAGTTGTTCTATTTTATTACTGTTGTTAATCTCTTATCATGCTTAATTTATAAGTTAAATTTTGTTGTAGGTGTGTATTGATGGATGGAGAGGGAAAAAAAAGAAAATATAGTATATATAGGGTGTGGTTTGAGGCATCTGCCAGGGGTCCCGGAATGTGTCCACGTGGCTGAGGGAGACTAGTGTAGAGTGTAGTCCCTAAAGGTGCAGAGGAAGGGGTGGGTGTTGTACCTGCGTGGGAGAGAACTTCACCACGTGATTTCTAACTTGATCCAGGAAAGAGAGTGACACAAAGGCTTTGAGCTTGGGCAGAGAAAGAAATGGCGGCACTACTCCTGAACGCAGTGGCCCTGGAAGGTTGAAATGATTTAGGGTGAGCAGAGGATGATTTTAGTTTGGACATGCCAAATATCAGGGCTGATGGACCATCAGAATGTAGGTATCAGCAGGCTGTTCACTACTGGGAAGCCATCAACCTAGGAGAAAAACAAGCAAAAAGTCTAAGGCCAGTCAAAAGAGCCTGTCTCCCTGGGGCCTGAACCAGATTTCAAGGAAGGCTTTCTGAAGGCTTGATATTTCCGCACCTGAAAATTTTGAGTAACAAACTTAATGAGGTTTCTCCATAAATATCTAATATGTTCTCAGTCTTAGTTTGTGTCGTGTAATTTGTCTAATTGGTCTAAGAACACATTTGACTCAGAAAGCTGTAGCCAAAAGAGAAACTCCTCTTCTCTTTTACAGTCTTGGCGGCAGCTGTAGCCCTTCTCTTTTGGGGTTTCATATTACTGAGAGTCTGGCTATCATTTTTCTTTTCTTTCTTTTTTTAAAGATTTTATTTATTTATTTGACACACAGAGAGAGATCACAAGTAGGCAGAGAAGCAGGCAGAGAGAGAGAGGGAAGCAGGCTAAGCAGAGAGCTAAGCAGAGAGCCGGATGCGGGACTCGATCCCAGGACCCTGAGACCGTGACCCGAGCCGAAGGCAGAGGCTTTAACCCACTGAGCCACCCAGGTGCCCCATGGCTATCATTTTTCAATCAACATGTTCCTAATAAAGAACCACATGAGGGGGCGCCTGGGTGGCTCAGTCGGTTAAGCATCTGCTTTCAGCTCAGGTCATGATCCCGGAGTCCTGGGATGGAGCTCTCTGCTCACGGGGCAGTCTGCGTCTCCCTCTCCCTCTGCCCCTACCCCCTCCTTGTGCTTTCTCTCTCTCTCATACATAAATAAAATCTTAAAAAAAAAAAAAAAAAAAAAGAATTGCATGAGTATAGTGATGGGTATAGAATTAGTACCAACAATAATTCTTAAATCCTGGGTGCCTGTTAGAGTCGCCTTGGGAGTTTCTGAGTATTTCTGATCCCAGACCAGTGGAATCAGTGTCTCCAAGGGGAGTATCTGGACATCATTGCTTTGTAAAACTTCCCAGATAACTCTAATGTAGACGTAGGGTTGAAACCACCAGCCAAATGGAAGCAGTGATTCTCAACCTTTAACTTCACCTTGGAATCCCCTTGGGAGCTTTAGAGAGGCCTGGGTCCTACCCCCCAGGATCCTGAGCCTGAGGAGTTTTTCCGGGTTCCCAGGTGATCCTCTTGGGCAGCCAAATCTGAAAACCACTGACTAGTCTCCAGTTATCTTAAGGCACGCTTTCCAACTTCACTGTCTCAAACAAGTTTTTACATCTGTCTAGGAGGACAGAACGAGCCCAGCTGTGGGAGAACACGTTTGATATTTTTGCTGTAGGCATAATGAACTCAGTTGTCAGCTAGCTTCGGATTGCGGTGTCCTTGTTGATAATAATGATGTCAGAGGTGGAAAAACATCACGAGGGTTCTCAGATCCTGGGTTGACTGGGCCGTGTTGGCCGTTGGAAGGTTCACGTCTTAACTTGTACAACTGAACCAATTTTCAACTAAAATAACTGTGACAATAAATGTCATTTTACAGGGGCTTCTCTGGGGGAAAACTCTTTCTAAAACTCAGTGACGAAAAGAAAGTTACACACCTGCGAACCTTGTCCCACAACTTCATTGAGATTTGCGATTTAGCCAAGATTCTCCTCCGATATTATGGACAGAGGGTGGCATGCAGTACTCATTATTCATTTTTCTTGCCCACACAGACACATCATTTCCACCTCCTTACATCTACACGTGTTTTAGATTTATTCTGAATATCTTTCAGAAGCAGCACAGATATTTAAATCTTATTTAATATGCTATATACCTATGGGCTGATATGTTGCCAAAAGGGAACTCCCCCTATCAAGAGTGCACCTTCGCTTGTTAAAATGCTATTTCTCCTGCTGGTTTGCGCAAACCAATTTGTTGTCTAACTCTGCCCGGGCAGCTCTGACAAAGTACCATAGACTGGGTGACTGCCACCACAGATTTTTATTTCTTGCAGTCTGGAGGCTGGAAGTCCAAATCCGGGTGTTGGCCAACTCAGTTCCTGGTGAGGGTTCACTGCTGGCCTGGCTTGGAAAGAGAGAGAGAGTTCCCAAGCTCTCTGGTCTTTCCTTAGAAGGGCCCTAATTCCGTCTTAAGGACCTCCCCTCATGATGTCATCTAAATCTAATTGATTTAGACCTCATCTAAATCAATCTAATTTAGATTGATTGAGGTTTGAACTTCAACATTGGAATTTTGGGGGAATACCAATATTTAGTCCATGACATCTGTGAAATCTTCCTGTTTCCATTTCACACTGATTCCTCCCTCCTTTGCATCCTTATCACGTATGTAAACAACCTTGTTCCGGCTTTTCTTCTCAACTAGATTGGAAGCTCCTTGAGAGCAGAGGTGAAGGATGGTGCATTTATATGTTCTCAGCCAACAAAAGCCTTCCACATAGTAGATGCTCAGTTAATTAGTGTTGGTTGGTGATGGATTCCCAGGTTTTGCTCTGTGATTTAGGACAGGTTACCTAACCTCTTTGGGATTAGTTTTCCTTATATGAAACATGGAGGTAATGATACAGACCTTTTAGAGTTGTGGCGAGGATTTAGAGATATAATTATTTAGCAAATCTGACACACAGGGAACATTTGATGAGTGCTTACTAAGTATTACATAAACTGACTGCAACTGAGAGAGTCAGGTTTCTCTGTCTTCATAGAGCCAGAGGGGGCAAGGAGTGTCAGGCAGGGAATTTTGTCCAAGAAGGGAACAGAGTAGAGTGGAGGTACAAGCTGGGGAACAGCTGTCTAAACAAGGGAACAGCAAGTGCAAAGGTCCTGAGACATGAGTGGGCTTGACGCACTAAAATAAAGGATTAGGGATTGATGAAATTAGGGATTGATGCCAGAAAATTTACTGGCTCTTGGAGCACTTTAGGACAGAGGAAGGACCATCTGCAGTGGGTGGTACGTAAAACATTCCCTCTTCTGTAAATTAAACTTTAAGTTTTTTGTATGCATGATACCTTGACACATTTCAAAGTAATGGCGATGGAGGCAAGTGCTTGTGAGAGCATTTGACTTTAGCATCTGTCTCCGTGTTGATGCCCAGAATGTATTTGGTTGATTTTGTTCTATTCTGGGCACAAGTCACTTCCTTCTCTAATACTAGTTTCTCCCAGAAACTGTGTCCTACTTTGAGGATGATACATTCATTGAGTGAAAAAAAGACAAATTTGAATAAACTGTGTTTGAACAGCTTTTTTTTTTTTTCCTTTCCTGGTGCTTTAATTTCCAAATCAGCTCTCCTTATCCAAATGAGTTAGGTAGAGTTGGTAATGTTTTCTCCACTTTACTGATGAGAAAACTGAGAGATTTCACGATGTTCTCCCGATTGACGCAAGCATAAATGTTTTTATGTAAGTGATTTGTAGAGAAGTATTTGTATTTGTGACAAATGTAGGTCAAACCGTTTAAGCTTCTGTCATGAGATTCTATAATTTTGAGGCAAAAGGCCTTTCAAGAAATGTTTTGGTTGTTGAAAGACTGTCTCTTGAGAATATTTTTAGGATGCTTTATCAAGCTCATATGGGAAGATGGTCTGTGGTGAATTTGACGGAAGTTTGAGAAAATGTAGTTATAAACCTGTAGTGGTATGGCATATAGATCATTCAGAAAAACAATGCTAAAAATATGTAGAATTAGGTAGCGCAGTTGATTAAGCATCTGACTTTCAGTTTTGGCTCAGGTCATGATCTCAGGGTTGTGAGTTTAAGCCCCACATCAGGCTCCCCACTCAGTGCGGAGTCTGCTTGGGTTTCTCTCTCTCCCTCTCCCTCTGCCCCTCCCCCCTTTGCACACTCTCGCTCATAAATAAATGTTTAAAAAATGTGTAAAATTATGATTTATTTTACCTGTGTTACCCGTGGAGAGTTAGTTGTCACAGTTACTATGAACTTTCAAAAATAATGTTAGACCTACTGTTTTAAAGCCCAGCCACATATATTCTCTTTTCTCACCACAAGGAACACACCCAGAGACCAGGTCACCAGTCATAGAAATAGTTAACACTCACCATGCTGGATTACAGCTATCAAAGGGACATTCCCTGAGAGATTGTGTTTACAAAATTCTAAAATACATTACTCTTTTATCTTTCTTTTCTTTCTTATCTTCTACACCTTTGGCATGGAGTCCTATTTATTTTTAGTTCTAGAATAAAAGTGAGCCCTTTTCCTGTCGGCATCAAGCAGGAAGTATGTGGCAGCCATATTGGGGCCAAGGAAAGACACTGGGCTTGAGGGTCATCTCTGGAATGCTGGGTATCAAGCTTGGCTCTAGTCAGAGTTCCACTGGACTCTTCAGTCCTAGAAGACAAAAATTCCACTCACCACAGTTGAAACACCAGCAGAGGAGCTGCCGCTTTCCTTAAAATTGGTGCTATATTTCCAGTTTTCTTAAGCTGAGTCTGCACTGAATTTTATAGAAGTTCTAGAAGTGTTTTTTCTGATGCATTTTCCATGAAGTCTAGCACTTTATGGACTTTCTTGTTTTGGTTGCAGTTATAATTAAAAATTATCTTTATTTTTATTTTTTTAAATGAGGTTGTTGCATAATTTATTTTTTTAAGATTTTATTTATTTATTTGAGAGAGAGAGAGAGCACGAGCTGGGGGGGGGGGGGCAGGCAGAAGGAGAGGGAGAAGCAGGCTCCCTGCTGAACAGGACCCTGGGATCATGATCTGAGCCAAAGGTGGATGCTTAACTTATTGAGCTACCCATGTGCCCTAAAACTCATCTTTAAAAAGCGGTTTATAGTGATTCCTATATTTCTTAATGACAGGTCAAAAACCATCTATTTTGGATTTTTTTTCTCAGTTATTGATCATATTCTACATTGGAAAAAAAGTCTAAATATTAGTGTTTTGGTCTTATTGGGGGAGGCCACAGAATTCAATGATATACATATCACCTATCATGGTTGTTGATCAACATATGTTAATAGGATCATTAGTTACATCAAGGATTAAAATTCTTAAGGTGATAGTACAGTGGTAGTATTTACCAGGCATTCTGAAATTTCTCTCTGTTCACTTGCCAGTAAGTTCCATCACCTAAACAATGTCCTGGAGCCAAACTCTCCACCTGTGGAGGAAAAGTACAGAGGTTTGGTGTTCACTAAGTCTAGGAAACTCCATCCAGAAGTTCTAAAGCCGATAATCCATCTCTCACTGCTCATCCCTCCCCGAAATTTTCCCCACACAGACACTCCCTGAATTAATAAGGAAAGAAAACAAGAACATCTTTCAGAAGTTTAGCAACAGTAGAATATATACTTACGTGCGTAAACAAAGAATTTGTTATACAATGTAACTCAAGCTTTTTAAAAAAATTATTCCAAAATATTACCATCATAACGAATTTCTACCTATATTCAATCAAAATTTTCCATTTTCTTTTCCATAGAGGGAATGCAAATTTTGTGTTCTGTGTTCGTAATAAAATTATTGTAAACATTTTCTCATGGTGACTAGGTGATGCGTAGGCATAACAGGAGGGAGGAAGGCTTAGTGGTTGAGAGGTGGAAGTTTGGATTCAGAACAACTTGGATTCACATAGGTGGCTCCACAGTTTGCATACCTGTGACCTTGGGCAAACTGCTTAATTCTCACTTTCTCATCTGAAATTTCCAAAAGTCCTTCAGTCAGAGATGTGCCTACGTCAAAACAATTCAACTCGAAAAGTTGAACTCAGTCCTCCTGATGATATGGAATAGAAAAAAAGTACCAAGTGAATGAATCTTCTACCACTGTAAAAACAACAACAACAACAACAAGGATTGTTGAGTGGATTTAATGAAATATTAAAATATTGAAAAATATTGAAATATTGGCTATTATTACATTTTATTACATTTATATATTTGCATAAATATATCTTATTTGTATAGATTTATTTTAAAGGATAACTATAAATTTATTTTACATATTTGTTTTTTACATGTTAAATTAGTTTTTATGTTATAGATTAAAAAATGTCCTGGAAAATATATACTTGATGACATACTATGTATTATTTAGGGAGCCAGTATCCAAGCTTGTACAGAAGATATTCAAATCATGATGAAATAGAGCTATGTCCTTCTTTACTCTTCCATGTGCCTGGAGGGAGTGCCAGTGGGTAGTATTGTCTTAACAGTTAGAGTCCAAAGATGTCAGATTGTCCCTAGAACATAGCTAGGATTCCCTATAGATCCAGAGGGAAGAACGCCACCTGCTGAACATCAAATTTCAAAATTTATCTCTTCATCATGAGAACTTAATGATCATATTAAACTTAATAAGATGTAACACTTTATAATCATTAATTAGTTCATCTACAAAACATCTTTGTAAAGTAGAAAAGGGTCATTACCCCTCTTATGATGGCTTATAGGATTTACAGATAAAGCAGTTGAGACTTAATGCCATGAGCACCCAGCGTCAAATGCTCAACTTCCTTGGGTGACTCAGGAAAAATTTCATCTGGTAGGAAGGACTAGAATTCAGTGTTTGTCCTCAAGCACCTCACTGCATTGTACGTTCTGTTTTTATCTGCCTGAGGGGTCTGTAGGGCCTCCAATCTTTGTTCCTACCTGGTTCCTCCAGTCACTTCTCACCATGAGAAACACAGTGCCAAAGACTTTCCTTTTTGTTGTTTGCATGGATTATCTAAGAAATCATGGATGTCCTCAGCTGGCTTGCACATATGTTCCCTTGGCTTTATGAAGGTAGTAGGCCTCCTATTTCATTTTCCTGAAGATAAAAGGAATTTGATACCTCCCAAATTTCTTGGTATTTTGCCAAAATTCATGATCATAAGAAAGTTTATCCTTCAATATATTCTTCTCCAACAAGTCTAATTTAGAGGACATAAGATACTCATCCCTCTTCCTCCTATCTTCGTTTATGCCCTTGCATGTTGTAGTAAATAGGCAGATATTTGATCTATGGCATTATTGGACTGATACTGATATCGCTGAATAGAATTTACTTTCTAACAGCTGAACTGATACAAATTCTGCTTTCTCTGAATTATTAAGGCCATATCATAAGTCAACTTTACAATATGTACCAAAAAGAAAGCAGAAATGTTTAGAGTATATTAACCTTATCCTAGTTTTTCTTCATTTAGTCTTTTGTCAATTATAGATTCACTCAGTAAACCTGTATTTAAGGCCTTCATATCAGGATATGCACCAAATATGGAAAAAGCAAATAGTGATTTCAGCTTATAAACATTTTTACAAGGGTAATCAATAATTTAAGATGGATAGAGCAGAGTAGTGTTTAAAAAACTGGTTTAAGACTCAGTCTAGTGTAAGTTCACATCTCTGTTTTGCCACATACCAGATGTGTGACACTGGAGAAGTCGTTCTGCCTTCCTGAACCTAGGTCTAGTCATCTATGGAAAGTGTAACCTCTTTGCCCTGCTGTTATCAAGAGGATCACATAAAAAAATAGTTGTAAAGCAATTAATGTATTGCTTGAAACACTGCAGTGTTCTTAAAGTCTAGATGTTTTTGTTTTCATTTATGTTTTTGTTTAGGGATTCCCTTTTTTTTTTTTAATTTTATTTATTTATTTGACAGAGAGAGAGAGATCATGAGTAGGCAGAGAGGCAGGCAGAGTGAGAGGGGGAAGCAGGCTCCCCACTGAGCAGAGAGCCCGATGCGGGACTCGATTCCAGGACCCTGGGATCATGACCTGAGCCGAAGGCAGAGGCTTTAACCCACTGAGCCACCCAGGCGCCCTAGGGATTCCCTTTAGGTTGAAATCTACTTGGAAGAAAATCTTTTAACCTGACCTGTACATCTTTAAGCCCAGAACTTCGAGCTCTCTTTCCAATTGTGATGCAGTAAAAAATTATCTGAAATGACTCTAAAGTTGTTTTTTCTGGATTGGCCAGAAAGTTGTCTGAGAGACCTAGAGATGTCTCCTTTCCTAGTAGGAGGGACTGCACCCAAGCTCAGAGTCCCACAAAATGTGAGTGCCTCCCAAAATAAGGTATTACAAAACCCTATTTGCCGTATGGACTTCAAGTGCTGGATACCTGGCATTACCAGGCAAATCCAGTAGACAGCTGGTACCCCATCTCCAAACTGCTGATTTCCAAGTAGCCTGTGTACTGCCCCACTGACAAGGCCGCTTTCACATTTTTGTTTTGTTTTGTTTTGTTTTGTTTTTTGTCCTATGAAACAGTAAATGGCAAGTAACGATAGTCCTCTGGTGGAACACAGACCTACACTAAGGAGCAGAAGCCATCTAGACCATGCATCCCCCCTCTGTGGGATGATATTCCAGTTAGAGGATTCATGTCTTCTCTTCTCTTGCTGATCCAGCCTCACCAGTTTTCCTTTTCCAAATAAATCCCATGCCATGTGATGATGTAGAACTCACATCAAACCCACATATGGTAGCCCAGAAGCCACTCACCTGACACAATACACAACACACAATTCATTTTTCACTTTCCTCATGAATTCCTCTTGCCAAGATTCCTAATGGGAATGATAACAAAATTGGCAACAATCCTGGGTTCATCCCATTCTGCAATTTTACTATTAGAATATTTTCTTCTGTCCTTTGAGGAATTTAAAAAAAAGCAACTTGGTTACTATTACCATTTTAATCATTCAGTTAAATTAAAAGTGTTTTTTTCTTCACAAAAAGTCTCTTGATATAAACAATACAAATAATTTAATAGATTTAGGAATACAGCCTGTTCTTAGTACTGTTATTCCTGTATTAATGTGGTAACTTGCTTTTGCCTCATTATCCTAATGAGTAAAATAAAGAGTATGATTCTAATCAAGTTCACTATTTTGTTTGGAGATATAAATAATCAAACCTATTGTAACATATTTTTCTTGTGTTATAAAGACAATAATCTAACTTGGTGGAATATTTGTGTCATATCTATACATGTTTTCTTAGATAGATAAGACAAAAAGAATAGTGTAAAAAGCATAGGCCCTGGAGCCATAGTAGATAGATTTGAATTCTGTCTTTGCCAGTTCCTAGCTTTGTGAACTTTGACAAGCTATTTACCCTCTTTTTGTTTTACTTTCCTCATTTAGAAAATAAGGATAAAAAGTGGTGTGAGAATTAAATAACTAATGTATGTACAAAGTGCTTAAAATAAATGCTATGGATTATAAAAAACGGGAATGTAATTGTGTGGTTGGAATTTGAATTATTTTTTTTAAGATTTTATTTATTTATTTGACAGAGAGAGAGAGATCAGAAGTAGGCAGAGAAGCAGGCAGAGAGAGAGGGGGAAGCAGGCTCCCTGCTGAGCAGAGAGCCCGATGCGGGGCTCGATCCCAGGACCCTGAGATCATGACTTGAGCCGAAGGCAGAGGCTTTAACCCACTGAGCCACTCAGGTGCCCCTGGAATTTGAATTCTTAACTTCAAATTGGAACATCAAGCCCAGTATCTTCCTTTTTTAACTTGTTACTATTAGCATGTAGGAAAGCTGTTGATTCCTGTGTATTTTATTGCTAGTTGTCTTAATACAATTTTTTAGTAACTCTAATAATTTCTCAGTTGGTTCTTTCTAGCTTTCTAAGAAAGTAATTATCTGTTTACAATGATATTCTATATGCTGTCCAAAATTTATGCTCCTTATTTATTTTTCTTGTCTTATTGCATTGTCTGGAGTTTCCATAAGATTAGATTATATTAGCATTAGACATATGGGGTAGTCTGCATGGTCACAAATATTTGCTGCTTCTCCCTAGCCAGAATTATACTTTTCCACTCCAGTGATTTCAGACTTAGCTATATGACTATTCTGGCTATTGGTATGTGAGACATTATTGGAAAGAGGTTCTAAAAGCCAGATTTGATTCACTGCACTCTCTTGTCCCTTCCTCAAGCATTTATCAACACTCCAGACAGAGACTGTTGCATTAGTCTGGTTCCTGAAGAGAAATCACATGGAGCAGAGTTGTAACTGACCCATAACAGGCATGTAGCATCAGTAAGAGGCAAACCTTTGTTGTTGTAAATCACTGAGATTTGAGGGGTCATTTTTATGATAGCATACATCCTTGATTTAATTTTTCTTTTTCGCAATCTTGAATTTATTCTCTGTAGTGCTTTTTAACTAAATTTTTTTCTTGAATTTCTTCTTTCTCACCAGATTAAGACTATTCCTAAATTACAAAGCAAATGTAGTATCATTCTTATTTCAAGCAAGTAGGACCACATTTAGAATAGACACATAATTGACACAATGAGAAAACTGAGTGTAATTTATCATAACATTGAATCCTCTGAGCACACAAGAAACAGTCTTTATCCCAATATTATATTTTTATCTAAATTAGATGAGCCAAGTTAGAGAACCACTGTAGGACATTTGGTCACATCCACAGCCATTATTAGGCATCTTCATTGTATTGCTTTGAAAGACATTTTTTTGGTTATCTTTGGGAGGTGTAACTGGAGGCTTAAAAAATTTCTTTATGTCCTTGTATAATTTTCAGACTTTCCACAGTGGAAATATATGTGGCTTCGTTAAATAAGAATTTTTATAATCCTTGCAAATGGCACCCAGAAGAGTTGGGTGTGAGATGGATAAGATGGTGGGGTTTAGAAATGAGTTGATACCAACACGAAAGCAGGGAGGGCATCTAGGAAGTGCTGGCAGTTGTAGAGGTGAGAGATGGAGGGCTAAGGCAGTGGCAGTGGGACCACAGGAGGAGCAAGAATAGACTAGAATGGTTTTGATATACGTTTGTGAGTTCATATCAAATGTGACAGAATCTGATGATGGACATGGGACATTGCTGAGTTTAGAGAAGGGGTTTAAAGGACAGATAAGAGTTTAAGATGACACCCATGGTTTGATTGAGGTTATTTGGTAAAACCTCATTATGAATAACCAAATCACGATGAGGTGATTTTAGTTTGAGATGACTGTGGGAAATACACACGTCAAACTGAATAAATTTTTTCCATGTTAGGTTACTTGGTAGAATTTCTATGGGATGTAGGCCATTGCTACTCCTTTCATTTAATGGCAGCGTTGGAGAAACTGGAGTGTATTTTAGTGAGTCATTTCCGAATATTTTCTGGAGTAAACTTTTCCTGTTCTCCAGCCTGTCCTAAAAAAGATTAATTTTACATCTCTATAGGTTAAATTGACAGCAGCAAAATACAGACCTCTGGGTATATTTTAATATTCCAACATTTTATTGAATGGAAAGGAGGGAGAAGATTGGAATTTATTAGTTACTGCTTTTGGCCTCTGTGTTTTCTTCAGCTGTCTATGCAAATTCCAGAGAATTTTGACCGTAATAGCATTTTCTTATTCAGAGCAGCAATCGTATCCTCCATTTTGGAATATCTGAGGGTGTTTCCCTCTATCTTTAGGGCTGTGGCAGAGCTTTCAAAAAAATCAAAATGAAGTCAGTTTTAGTTCATTTGAGTTTGACAATATAGTCCTGTATGGCATCTATTTAAAAGGATAGTAAAGAAGTAGTTTCTCGGGCTTGGCTTGGTAATTGGAAGCTGGGCAATTATTGGTCCAATATCTCATGCTTCAACTCAGTGTGTTACGTAAGGAAGGCAGAGAATCAAAGATCTTTTCCTGGGTCACATGCTTAAACTCTTTGCTTCCAAATTCCTTTATCTATAAGAATGAGACCTGTATTTGCCCTCCCTCCACAACTACATTACACAGTTGTTATGGAATGTAAGTGTGCTTATATACATGAAACTGTCTAGAACTCCAAAGCACTATATAAATATTGGTGATGTTTATCATTTCTCAATTATGTCTTTATTCTTTCTCTCCTCTGGCTTGTTTTAGAATGTATAGGAATGAATTCTGGACATGGAGAAGTACCATTTGGCTATAGAGAAAATTAGGGAACAAGAGATATATATTTTTATTACTAGTTTGTACAATAGTTAAGTATCTAGTTAAAATCAGAGCTAAATGGGACCATCATTCATGAATCTGTTCAAAGAGGAAGGATTTTATTTCTTACATGATAGATATTATATCATGTATATTATATATTAATATTTAATTAATACGTATTTTAAATTTAATCTATAAGATTTAATGATATAATTTTAATTAAGATATATATTATACAAAATTATTCAGTGTTATAATACACTTAATTTATTGACATATTGATATATTATACTAATAATTAAATATAATAATAAGCCTCTAAGATCATCATATAGAAAGGCCATCATGACTTGTAATTTACTCATTTTTTAGAATGTTCACTTTATCATCTATAATTCTTTTACCCAGTGAAAACCATTGTTACTATTTTGATATAGATATTGATGTAGTCTTAGTCTTTTTCTAAACACATTATTATTATTCCTTATATAAGTTATGGATTTTTTCTTAAATATAATTGGGATTATATTGTGTATACTACTTTGTAATTAAAAAATATCTTTTGCAATTAATTATAGACATTTTCTAAATCATTAAGTATGGACAATTGCAAGTAATTGCAAGTAGCTTCAGAGTATGTTTATGTGGTTATTTAATCTACTTCTTAATATTGACAATCTGCCTTATTTCTAATTTGTATGTAAATTTGCACTATATATGTATGTGTATACATATAGTTCTAGATGTATGTACATCCATTTCTGCTGAGCCTCTTTGCAATTCAAATCTTACTTGGAATGTTGACATAATAAACAAGCACACGTTTATCTACTCTGATTTGGACTAAAATCTCACATAGACTTTCCTGCTCTCTCACCCCACATCCCCTCTCATATTTCACCTTGAACCAGGTGGCTTTGGAGAAACTGTAAGTAATGCATCAGCATTCTTATTTGTGAATCCTAGTTTGCATACATGAATTTTTCCTTAGGATGCATGCATATATATGGTCCCTTTGCCCACCTGGCTGTACCATTCCCAACAGCAGTGAAGGAAGTGGCGATTTTTTGCCCTGTATTATCTCTGAACACTCTTTGTTGACTTGAATGGAAAGGGATGGCATATCCATACTGTTTTAATTTTCATCTCTTTAACACAAGTTAGGCTGAACTTTTTTTGTCTTCATTGAGAGTTTTTGTCTCCTCTTTTGTGACTTGCTTCTTAATATTATCTAAAATTTCAGATAATCTTATTATCTGAAAGCATGTTTCTAATTTGAAAATTCTTTATGTGTTGACATTTTAAGTCCATATATTGTAGTATATTATCATTCTGTCATTTCTTCATTTATTTTGTTTAGAGGTCTTTCAGGCATGTGGGAATTCTGCATCTTTGTATAATTTAGCTTTTTCTCTAGAGGTTTCTGTTTTGCTCAGATATTTAGTGCATCCTTCCCCCTAACCCAAGACTACACAGATACTTACCTATATTTCTTTGTTTTAAATAATAATTGTCTTTATTAAACATTTAATTAATTTAAGTCATCTGGAATTAATTCTGCCTCAAAGGTCTTAGAAACATCTATTTCCCCCCAAATAATTAAGGCTTTTTTTTTTTTCTAGGATGATTTGTTGAATAATCCCTGTATACATTTTTTATACTTATAGAAAAACTCCCTTCTAGCTCATTTTGCTCAGAAATCTCCTTCCTGATGGGGTACTTCTGGATCATCCCTTCTACCACAATGCCTCTGATCGCTCTCTCTCCTTTTGCCCTATTTTTTTCTACATCACATTTTTCATGACTTGACGTTATACTTGACATTCTCTATCCTTGTCTGTTTCTTGCCAGGCTCGCTCATGAGAATGTAAGTTCCATGAGAGCAGGGGGCTTTTGTGTTTGTTCACCACTGTATCTCTGTGCTTTGAAAAGATCCTGCATATAAAAAAACACCTTGTCTCTAGTTCTTGAATAAATGCATACTAAAATAAAATGTACATTTTCCACCTTTCATGCTCTCTGACCTTGTAAATTCTTTCTTATACTTCATCTTTCTTCATACAACCGACCCAGTAAAAGGTGGAATAAATGACTATTTTACTGTCTGTGCCCTTTTTGAGTAACTGAGTTCAATTGTTGCTTATCCTGGATTTTTCATTTTAAAAAAATCTTTTTTTGTAGGAATAGAAGCTCTGGAGACATTATATGTTGCAGTGAGATATTGAGTGGGTGTTCTTTTAGTGTAGACTGCTAAAGTAAATGATATTTCAGATATCTGAAGAAAACAAAAGCAGCAACTTCTGTAAAAGGAAGTTTAACTTGTTTATATTTGTTGTCTTTTTAAACTCCTTATAATGTAGTGTTATCCTAAGACAGCCTGACCTTAATTATTTTTAGTTTATTTTCGACGGACGCTGTCCTTAGGGAACAGTTGAACACTACTTTCCCCCTGCTGGTTCTCAGACACATAAAATCGTGATAGAGGGAAAGAAGGAAATTGATCTGATAGTCCCTGCAATGTTAACTGGCCACCAAGCAGAAACCTAAATCTATCCTGAGTTTCCATGTGTTTTCTTGGAGAGTTTCGCTAAGCGGTACAGAGTTTGCAACTGGAATTCCAATTTACTGCTGTCTCTAAGGCTAATTGGCTCTATATTATTACAGAACCACGTGACCACAGCCGAATGCCACTTAGGAAAAGGTGGAGTCCACAGTGCTACGAAGAACTATATGCAGTGTATTAGGGGTAAGGTCTAAGTGCCAACTGCATAGACCTTTTTAGTCCTCTTCCAGATTAGTTGAGAATTGACTCTCTAATTCATTTTACTAATTAATGGATTTAGTCTAATTGCTCTACATGTAGTTTTGTGCAGGGATCTGGAGACCTTAAGGCACGTATACAGGTCCTACATCAGTCACGCGTGTAAGTCAACTCGACATTTGACATCATTCTCCAAACAAAGTGACAGAGGAAGGGTTCATTTATTCTTTCCCGAGAGATACTTTTTTGACTTTAAAGACAAGGTGATTGATTGAATCATAGGGAGAATCTGTGTACACCCAAGATAATTTCATCTGCTTTTCATCTGTTTTAAAATTGTTTTAGCCTTGTTGTGGCAAGTTTTGGGCAACTTTCATAAATCTTGGCTTATTTCCTTGTTGGCACAGAGCCAAGGAATCAAGGACAAGGTTTTCTGGGGGAAGGCCATCAAGATTTGGGTTCAGGAGCAATAGAGTTCCTTTTTACATATGCAATCTGGGAGCCCTCCAGGCTTTCCTGCTCTGTGGATGCCAATGGTCATCTCCAGTGGGACATTGCAGGTGTAATCCTATAAAGTTGTGCAGGAAGCCATGATATAATCAAGCCTGTCCAAGGTGGGCTAGACCAGCTCCCAAGATAGTGGGGCCCATGGCAGATTGCTCAGAGCTGAAGAATATTCCTGTACCTCACCACCTTGGAGACAAGTATCCCAGGGGAGCAGGAAGACACTGAGAAGTTAGTTCTCTTTCTGCCTCTTCTTCCTGTGTTCATGTCACTGTTTTCCTTCCAGAGGGGCTCACTATGTAGGGAGAGTGTAGATGGGGCACTTTTCCCATCACTCCAAACGGGGGTGGGGGGGGAATGGAGATCCTCCAAAGCTGGACAATATCTTTATTCTACTGTGGCTCACTGGTCAGTAGGGACATGTCTGCTTGCCATTTGGGGTAATCTAAAAAGATTTGCTCTTTTGCATAGAGCAAACGCTTAATCTAGGTTGCTGACTGGGAACAATATTTACTTAGCTCCCTTAGCTCATGAGGCCTGAGAATGTGACTTTTGGTTAGGGAAGTTAAGTTCTGGAGATAAGTTGGCAAAAATGGTTCCCTTAATGATACATTTGAATCAAGCAAATTTTCTTTTACCACTTTAGAAAATGCTAAGTAAATATTTTGCTGTACAATTCTCTGAGTTTTAACACATTGCATAGACTCTTGTAACTACTACCACAAAGAGGATACAGAAAAATTCCAACACTCCCTCAATATTCCATCATGATAACCCTTTGTAGATTCCTCCCCACGCTCACTTTAATCTCTAGATTTGGCAAAGAGTTCTTAAATACGACACCAGAAACATTATTTCTAAAAGAAAAAAATTAATAAGTTGAACTTCGCCCAAGTTTAAAAGTTTGCTCCTTGAAGAACACAGTGTAGAATGAAAAGAGAAACCATAGATTGGGAGAAAACATTTGCAAATCACCTATCAAAGGACTCAGTGTTCAAGGCACTTTGAGAGAGAGAGAAAATTGAATAAAGCATAGTCTTTTCCTACAAGAAGCCGTAGTGGAATGGAGATAGAGATCAAGATGTCAAAAGCTACATGGGAAGAAGGATGTGATTAGTACTAACATATCGGTAGTAACCAACAGTGCGGGAGCATTAAAGAGGGGGCGGGGATCTTCCCGCCTGTGGGATTGAGCCTGGCTTAATGGAGGCACGGGGATGGATGGGAAAGGGTATTGCAAGGGAGGAAATCACATGAAGAGAGCCACGGAAGTGATAAAATGCAAGCCAGAAACAAGAAAATGCAAGTAGTCCACACTGGTTAGCTCCCCGTTGTCGCGTTTGCGTCACTGATGGCAGGATGAGATCCAACATTATCTTCTAATATGTGCGTGTGAACACACTGCACTATTTATACCGTCTAAGGCCACCAGGGGACAAAAAGCAGCCCTCTTTAAGTAGTGGGTACTCCTTAAGAATGGACTCACTGGTTCTGCTGAGAAGTAGGAAACCATTAAGGGTCATTTAAAACCACTGAAATGTCAGGGTGGTCTATTAGAAATGCAAATGTTAACTGCACTGTGATAAGCACAATAAACAAAACAATGAAACCAATTAGAAGGTACTTTTGAGTCCTTTCACTTTGATTGGCCGAAAAGGCAGAGAAAAAAGACCAAATTGTTTGATCTTGTTTATCTGCAGGTGGAGTCAATAATCTGAATAGCTTTGAAAGGTCCTAAACGTTTTGGGTCACTTAGACTCCTGCCATCAGTTCCTTTGTTGTTAGATAAGCCGCAATTGGACCAGTCTTCCCAATTCCTTTTTAGAAACTTTGCATTCATATTTTTTTGGTGTATAGTTCTGTGTGTCTTAACATGTACATAGATCCTTGCAACCTCTACTACAAACAGGATGCAGAACGATCCAACAGCCATAAGGAATTTCCTCATTCTGAGCCCTTGTAAATAAGCCCTTTCCACCCTGGGTTTGGCAAAAGCTATTCATAAGGAAAAATCAGTAAGTTGGATTTCATCGAAATTAAACATTTTTGCTCTCTGAAAGACATAGTGAAGAGACTGAAAAGACAGGCTACAGATTCGGAGAAAACATTTGCAAATCACATACCTTACCAAGATCTTGTATCCAAAATAAAGAACTCTTGAAACACAATAGGAAGTAAACAAGCAACCCAGTGAAAAACAAGCACAAGATTTGAACAGAAACTTCACCAAGAACATAAAGGGTAGGAAAATAAGCAAATGAAAAGATCATTAGTCATTAGGAACATATAAATTAAAACCACAATGGGATGCCTGGGGAGCTCAGTCAGTTAAGCAGCTGCCTTCAGCTCAGGTCATGATCCCAGGGTCTTGGAATCCAGTCCCATATTGGGCTCCTTGATCAGCCAGAAGCCTGCTTCCCCCTCTGCTTACAGCTTCATCTGCTTGTGCTCTCTCTCTCTCTCTGACAAATAAATAAATAAAATCTTAAAAAAAAAAAATTAAAACCACAATGAGATGCCATTACATGCCTATTAGAACTGCTAAAGTAAAAAATACTGATGATACCAAGGAATGATGGATAATAGAGCAACTGGAACTCTCTTACATTGCTGGTAGGAATGGAAAATGGTACAGCTTCTCTGGAAAACTGAGAGTGTCCTCACAAAGTAACCATATGTCCCATATGGACTCAGTGATCCCACTTCTAGGAATTCATGTTAGAGAAATGAAAACTTAGATCCCTACAAAGGCCTGTACATGAATGTGTATAGCAGCATCATTTATGATCACCAAAATCTGGAAACAACTCAAATGTCTGTCAAAGGGCAGAAGGAAAACCAACCCATGGTACACCTCTCCAGTGGAGTACAAGAAATAACATGGCCGAGTCTCGAAATAATCCACTGCGGGAAAGAAGTTACTTTCCATTCAGCACCGAGGACAATCTCTTCCTTTAAGGAAGGTCTCTTTTCATCCTGCTTATGAAATCTCTTGCTTCCCCTCATTCTCTCATGCTTCACAGTGTTTTTCCTTTTTCATCCAAGGGGCTTCCTTTCTGACAATCTCATTTGTGCATGTTTCTGGTATCTTTTGCTGCATAAAAACCACCCCAAACTTAGCGGGATAACACAACCACCATTTTACAATTCTCATGGATTCTGTAAGTTTGAAATTGTCTTCACCCCAAGACTGTATCTTCCTGACCTAGGATTTGATCTTTGTCCTGGGGCCATTTCTTATTTTGAGGACCCTTGGCTACCTGACTAGCTCTTGTACCCCCTCCTAATTTGTTATCTGTTAATTTCTTTCTGTAATTTTTCCTCCAAATTATAGTCAAAAACAGAGTAATTAACTCTTTAGTTTACCTCTTTTATTGTCTCAGTTTATTGTGGGGTGTCGAAAGCAAGATGATACCTTCTACACTTTTCCTAAAATTCCCCTTGTCTTGATTATTGAGTTCATTATATTTTCACTTGCTTTCAAGACCTCCCTGATAACTTCCATGGGGCCCATCAGGCTTCTGTCTATGGATCACTGGGCTCCAAATACAAGGCTGCACATTGTAGATTTTGTTAGAGGACAACCCACTTTTAGGTACCAAATGCTGTTCTAGTGATGACATTTATCAAACTACCCTAAACTGGGAGTTGCGAAGCCTGAATCATTTTATCATGCTCTTGTATTCTGTGGGTCAGAAATTTGAACAGGGCATGGTGAGGATGGCTTGCTTCCATTCCATGTTACCTTATCAGAAACATGGTATACCATTCGAACAATGGGAGGCGGGGAAGTGAAGGCTTCTTCGCTTACAATTCTGGGTCTTGAGCTAGGATGACTTGAAGGTCAGATGTCACCTGACCTTCGACCAGAGCGTCTGTATATCGCTAGGGCTTCTCACAGCATGACAACTGGCAACATCCAATGAAGGAGCATGCCAAAAGAAGCAGACAGAAGCTGTGTAACCTATATGGTCTAGCCTTGGGTGTTACATAGCATTGTCTGCCCCCTGCCATTTGGGCCACCCCTCTTCCCTCCAGCCATTAAAAAGCCTTTCCTTCAAAGCATTTATGAGTCCTTCCAGACTCATGGGTAAGGGACATAGATCCAAGCTCTCAGCAGAAGAAGTGTCAAAGAATTAGGAATCATGTTTGAAAACTCCCACGGTGCCCATGACTGCACCCATCAGCCATATCTGCCTCTCTCCTCCCAGATTGGTATCTCTGGTCTTGACTTTCTCCTGAATGGTAGAGGCACAATTCACGTCTAACAAATATTTCACTTGAATGCACCAGCTTCAAAAACAAATAGAAATGGACCCACCCAGCATCCTATTTCAGAGCAATTTACTATAAGAAAAGTACATAAATGTCCTCAACATAAAGTGATTTAAATACCAAAAAGCTGCAAGTAAGCAAAATGCAACAGTAAGAGAAACTGTGAAGTCAGCTATATAGTATATCCTCTGGAAGAGATGGAATCCATGAAATATGATACGTGTGAAGATGATGCAGCAATGCCCTTGAAATAGCCCATCACAAAAAGAAAGAAGCACCCTGCAATGTGCGCTCCCACTACAATTAAAAGCAGAAAGATGTACAGTAAAAAATTGGGAAAAAAAAACCTTGAGGATAATTGCGTTGGAATGAGTGACACTATGGGTGATTTATTATTCTTCCTCACTTCTCCCAATTTTCCTTTCTTTTATTACATTACTTTAATGACCTAACAGTGTATTTAAAAACCAAAACCAAAACAACGTGTCCCAAACTGAACTTGTCATTTCACATCTCCTGCTAATCCCTTGTTTGTTTTCTTTCTTTTCCCGACTCTTACACAAAGCCACTGCCGTGCTCTCAGTGGCCCAGGCTAGATACTTCAGAATCATCATTTTGTCCTTTAAAACATTTTTTTTCACAGTCTCTACATACAATTAACCTTCACATACCTTGAATTCTATTTCTCCAATATCTTTGCAATGGCTAATTGTTAAATAATTAATGGAATAGATATAAAATTACCTTTAGAATTATACTAATATATACTGGATTCCAATCCCTACTTCGTTACGTATTCTCTAAGCTTGGGCAAGTTTCTCAAATCTTTCTGGATGTGAGTTTCTTCATCTTTAGTGTGAGGATAGCATACTTGCCTTGGGTATAATTTCGTGAAAGTTAAATTATAGTATATGTGTGAAAGCTAATACAGTGCCTGGAATATAGTAGGCGCTTAATAAATCGTATCTTTATGGAACGTGAGATTCTTTCTCTATAACCACTTATACTCTCATGGTCCCTAGCACTTCAATGAGAAAACCAAACACAGAAAACCATGCAGACATTTAAAAGCAGGACTATTCATTGCAATAGCTCTATCTAAACATTCTCACTCACTCCAATATAATGACTAGCCAACCAACCCACCAACCTGCAAAACAGGTTTACCATCAGAAATAAGATGCAGAGAAAAATCAATAGCTTTTGGTCAATATTAATCTCCCATCAATAAAGGCCCATATCTTCCCCTCTTTATGGTAATTGCCCCAGTGATCTGCTTAAAGTCCTTTAAGTACTTAGAGGGGTCTACTGATAGCATCTTATCAGGGCTCCGAGCAGCAGTGTCAAGGAGCACCAAGGAGATGGGGCTGGTGTTCTCGAACGTGCTGTTTTAAGTCTGACAAAGGGTCCTCAGGCGTCGCAGACACTAGCTTGGATTTGCCAATGGGTTTGCCAGTGAGTCTGACTTCCCTCCCTCCTCTCAGAGAGGAGGGAGGCCTTTTTTCCTTCTGAGGCTTTTGGGGTTCACTGAGACAAAGTAGGCTCAGGTCACCATGCAAGCCAGCGATGTTCGAAATCTCGCTGTACATGCTCTGGAAGGCCTTTGACATTAAACAAATTATTCTGCTGGCAGAAAACTAGACGCCTTTTCTCCTTAGAAGTCTACTAATCTGCACACTTAGAGCTTTTAGGCATGGAGGGCTGTTGTTCAGACAGTCCGCTTTACCGTATAGTAAAAGTCCGCTATTCCTAGAGATATCTTACTTCCTTGAGTGACTTGCCTCGTTCTCCAAATTAATAACAAGTTTGGGAATTTATAGATCCACTGCTGCGGGTTAGTATAGTTGGAGATGCCCGGCAAAGCGCGGGGGCGTGGCCTGTGAGATGCTCCGCCCCCTCCCTCGCCCACTCCCACCTCTCTTTGCTAGTGTAGCGCTTGGAGGCTATGAAGGCAGGAACCCTTCTGAGCTTGGTGCTTCCAGGAACAAAAAAACACACCTACTTTTGAATCCAGGAGCCTACATAAGGCATTCGTAATTGAAGAGTGATGCCCCGAGTCTAACACACACATACACACATAGTCTTACCAGAATTTAACGTCCAATGGGCTTGTCCATTTTTAAAATTGTCCTTTAGACGTTTTATGGGCAGAGTAATTCAGAAATTTACAGAATATCTCACTTTCTATATGCCTGTATTCTATTTCAGTTAGTCGACCACATCTTTTTTTTTTATATTTTACCCAAACCTTTCCAAGTGGCACAGGCTGTTTGAAATCATAATGACAGACATTACTTTGATGTTACTTTTTATTCTTAACTTAGCCATCATTCATAGCTGCTTCTGCTTCAATTGAACAAGGCACTTTAAAAAAAGGGAAGATACTATTTAAATTAAATTTTCATTGCTCTGTAACATATCAAAAGATTGTACCATTTCTGATTTACAGTTAGGATTGGAATTAACTTCAAAAGACAAGAAATGGAAAAGTGGAGGCATATTCTTTTATGGTTATTACTGAGAAGGGAGAAGTGATGTGATGATAACAACAAGGTTTCTCCTCTTGAACAAAGGAGGAAATGAAATATCCATTTCTCTTGCACCTGTGTGTTTCTACCCGTTTCTAAGTTTTGTCTATCTTTTAACCCTTTGGACCCATATCTATGATGCAAACCTCTCCTGTGATATAATCTATATTGCACCCAAGATGGAACTATGGAGCAACAGAAATAAGAGCTTACAGACACATCAAGGGATTGAAAATGTCCAGTCTATTGCTTTCAGGCAAATGTAGTATTAATAGGACTATTTGGGGACATGACACTTATCAGACTTTACCTGTCCCATTAACACCTGGCTAGTGAGAAAGCCAACCTGGAACCAAGTCTTCCCATTCATCCTACTTCAGTATTCTTCCAGCTACTGCACAAGGGCCCAGTTTTGCAATACCAGTGCAAGAGGCTCATTGGGAAATGGTTGATCTGGTGGCCCCAAATTCTGAGAGCCTCTGGATTCCCTGTGTCCCTAATGTTGACTCCTCCCCCACCCCCAGATCCCTTCCCTTGTCATCGAACCTCTGCCCCTGAATCTTGTGCCCTATCAAGCACAGCTTCCTTAGCCTTGTTACCAAGAGGCACTTCTCTGTCGCTCTGGTCCCACACTTGGTGCGCCCAATCTCCAACCACACCCTCTTGGCTTCTCCCCTCTTCCACTCTTTTCTCTTCTGCTTCTTCTCAGTCTTGTCTCTTTTTGATTCTACTCTCTTGATGAGACTTCTCTGCCTTAAACTCCATACCATCAGCCAATAGGTAATGCCCTCACTAAAACCCAATGCTCTATCCTCTACCCTCTCAGACACTGTTTTTATCCCCTGATGACCTCACCACTGGCTTTGTCATTTGCTGCCCTGAGAGCACACATCCTCATAACTTTCCTGGGCCCTACCTAGGTGCTTTGCCTTTGTGGGTCTTCTCCTTGAGACTCATATTTTATGACTGCCTTGGTGTAAAGATGACTATCCCCTTCTTCCTAAAATGTTCATTTTCCCCTCCTCTAATGTTAAAAAAACTTAAAACATTTTCAGGGAACCCTAAAAGTATTAGAGGCAGTAGGTTCTGTATCTACTCAGTCTGATGGATAAGTCAGACCCGGGGTGAAGCCACAGCATGGTGCAGATTCGATCCTATTCGGAATGAGCTCTTCGGAACGGACTGTGACAGTGTCCAGGTGATCCTCTGACGTTTATCTCCTAGTACTTCCTGCTGGCATCTGAGATGTCCCCATTCCCCACATGTGTGTATGTCCGTGTGTTCACAGAGCATAATTCATCAGCCTACTTACACTTCCTTTTCTAGACAAAATTAAACCCCTTTGTAAGGTTAATTATTCCCGTGTCTGATTCTTATGAATCTTTCTCTCTACCCAACCTCTTACCTTCCCCATCCCTCTCACCATCCCCAGGGAGGAGGCATCTGTTCATTTCTTCTTAGTCAGTCCTGACTTTTCTTCTGTGCCTCACTTTTTACAACCCCCCCAACATCCTTTGGAAGCTAGTCCCTTACAAGGATCTCTTTTCTCTTTATTTTATTTGGTTACCACTGGCTCCTCTTCTTCTGTTTCTGACCATCACAGATCCTTCTTGCCAACAGTGTCCCTGGTATCTACCTCCTCATATTTCTTCTCTATCCCTCTCTCTTACATTCATACGTAAACTTCTGGTTTATCCCATTTGTTTCCATGTCCCCTTCACCACTTTTTTTCTTGGAAGTAAACTGATTGATCCCCCAGATTATAATGCATGCTTATTCTACAAATCAGAAAATACTGAAGGCGTATTGAAGAAAACACAGACTGCCTAGCCTGTGCTTTCTCTTGAACTGCTGCCACTTAGTTTCATCATTTATCTCTGTGTTCATAGCTTATTTTCAAAGTCAATATTGACTCTGTTTTTAAAGAATAGAGAGACTGGCTTGAATTTTACATAAGTCCATATGCCTTGGTTTTGACTGTGTGCATTGTTAAGAAACATTGGAAAGACGAGAAAGACTGAAATAGCTACAATCTCTGTTTTGTTCATGGATTTAATTGGATCTCTTAGCTGTTGTCACCTTTTCCCACTTTCCCTCCTGGCTCCTTCCAGGAGTTTCTTTCTCTGTGTTTCTCCACGTAGCTTCTTGGATATTAGGGCAGAACTATCATTCTCAAGCAGTTTCAACTTGAAACTCGGGATTCCTTGTGATTTTTTCCTTCCATTCGCATTCATGATGCTCCTTTTAGTCTAATCAGTATCTTCCGCATTTCTCACTCACACATATGCACACATATGTGTACATGTTTTTTGGATGACAGAATTTGGTGAAGGAAACCAGTAAGAAGTGTATTTTTATTTTCTGTATGTGGCAAATGAGTGCCTCAGATTCTTCATGGTTTAATAGGAACATTTAGTTTGGAGATAGAAAAACTTCATTTCCGTTCTCAATTTCCTATCAACTAATTGGTTAACCCTGGGAAAGTCATGCCTTCTCTGGATCTCAGTTTTCTTATCTATGAAATGAGCCCAATAATATCTTATTTGCCTGAAGGGAAAAGGTTATGCAACATAATCTCCTGAAAGCCCATCAAACATCATCTGATGCAACAATGTCAATGAGTGGGTGAATATTTTTAATTTATCAAGACTATTAATTGCTGGGTTATCACTTGAAAATATATCATCTCCACATAATGTCACCTATGGGATTAATTGTAATTTCAATATAGATATATATGGATATATATGGATGATATATGGATACACAAATATACACATACACATATATTTTATAACAACAACTTTTGTGTGTGGTGTGTGCTAACTTTTCGGCCATGTCACGTATATTTTATGTTGCTAAAATCAATTAAACATAAATATTAGAAAGAATAATTAATCCTGAGTTTATAGTTGTTTGGAAAATGTTTATCAAAATGTTGGGTCAATTAGAACATGCCTTGGTTTCTTGGTTGTAAATATCAGACTGTTCCTAAATAGAAATTTTCTATAATTTGGAATTCAGTTACAGAAACACTTAACAGGTACCTACAGTGTGCAAAGAACATGGAAAGTTGAATAAAACACTGTTCTCGCAGAAAGACCAGATACGAATGTGAAATAGGAAAATATAAATGGCAAAAGATTAAAAAAAAAAAAAAGACCAGAAAGTTCCAGGATTGGAGAAACCCATTCTTTTGGAAGTATCATGAATCAAGGAAATCATGTGTATTTGGTAATTTCTGATTTTAAAATTTATATTTATTGTAAAGAATGTATATTTGAAACATATTGACAAAAGTACTTTCTAAACTGGTTGTATTATTTTATAAGCTCCATCACTGTGTATGGAATTGTTAATTTCCTCATGCTTTTTCAACATTAACAACTATCCAGTTTTTATTATTTCAGATGCTCATTCTCTAGGTCCATTTTACCCTTGGTGTGTTGGTATTTTATTTATTGACTTATGACTATTTTGTATCTTCAGGTTGCTATCGTGAATGAGAAATTCTTTTCCCTTATATTTTCTAACTGGTGTCTATAGCCTACATGGATACTGTGGCTTTGGGTTTCTTTTAAAGCATTTTTTTTTTTTTTAAATCAGTTTTAGGTTTACAACAAATTGGAGGGCAGTGCAGAGTTTTTCCGTATACCCCACCCTCCCCCCAGCCTCCCCATTATCAATATCACCTGACAGAATGGTACATGTTTTGTTTTTGTTTTTTTTGTTTTTGTTTTTTTGTTGTTGGTGGGTTTTTTTTTTTTTTTTTACCAAGGATGAACCTTCATTATACATCGTAATCACTCTAGGTCCATAATTTACCTTAGGGTTCACTTTTGGTGTTGTGCATTCAATGAGGTTGGATAAACATATAATGACATATAGTCACCACTATAATATCACCACTATAATATCACTGTAATATCACCACTATAATATCACCACTATAATATAAAACTTGGAATAGTTTTACTGTCCTAGAAATCCTCTGTGCTTTGCCCATTCATCCACTTCATCCCCTGCCTGGCAACCACAGTTTTGCCTTGTGACACATAATTTTTATTACTCACCTTACTAAGCACTTTCATTTTGTCTAATAGTTTTCAAGTTGATTCTAGGTAGAGAAATATACATCTCTAAATAATAATTTTATCTTTTCCTCAATATGTATAGATCTCTTATTTATTTTCTTGTCTTATTTACTTGTCTGAAGCTCTGAGAAAAATATTAAGCAACAGTCAATTCAATGACATTTCCTTGAATATTTCACTATTTAGTATGTTAAAGAAATTTTCTTCTATTCATATACAAAATCAAAAGTAGTTATTAATTTTAACCAAGTATCTTTGTGGCACCTATTCATAGTAGAACAGTATGTGAAAAAAAAACCAGGATATGAAATAATATATAAAATGGTTATCTGTCTGATTTTTTTTTTGGATAATTTTTCCATTTTCATTTTTAACATAATAAATAAGTATCATTGTGTTAACAATAAAAAGATATTACAAAAATTCTAGGGTTACTAAATATTCTTTAAGCGATGCTTTTATGCATTATATGATACCACCTTTTGTATTTATTGTAATTTAATTAATCGTCTCTTAATGGAATATTTAGTCTATTTTTTTCCAATATAAATTAAGCTGCAATGAGCAACCACATACATGAAGATTTACATACGTTACTGATTCTTTCCTTTGGACAAGTTCTCAGTATGATTTTACTAGGAAAGAGTATAAATCTTTTAAGGCTGACTAGATATGCTGCCAAATTCCCTTCCAGAAATGCTATAAATTTCAATTCTTACAAGTAATATATGAAGATACCTACTTTTCTTCATCTTTGCCAACATAAGGATATTAAAAAAAATTACTCCTTTAACTTTTGGGGACTCTAATGGGTGAAAATAGTTTCTCATCACTGTTTTCTTTAACTGTTCTTCAGTTTTTAGTGAAGTTAATCATTCTTTTATATGCTCATTGACCACTAAAGCTTTCTTTTCTAAATTGTGTATTCATATTCTTTGCTTTTCTATTAAGTCCCTTCTACCTACACACACACATACCCTGTGAAAAACCCTATAATACTCCTACTTTATTCTCATTCTTTTATATTTTTGTTTCTTAAATTTTACTCTTTATTTGAGGGGTTAGAATTTTGATAGGTCAATGTAGTGAAGAAAGAAGAAGTAATAAAAAAAGAGCACAAATAAAAGGCAACATGTGGAAATATGCAAGGTATTTGGAGAAATGAAAATAGAATAAATTGTGTACGTAGATAACAGCTGATCTTGAAGGAGAGGTAAATAGTAAGGAAAGAGATTCACAGCCATCTAGCACAAGGGAGCATCTTTCTAGTGAACTTCTGATCTATATATACAACTATGTATCTGTTATATCCACATGGATGTCCCCCATCATGCTTATATTGACACATATTTGGACTTATACTCATGCTCATATCTACATGATCAAAATAAAAAACCTGTAGTCATCTCCCCAAGTCTACTTGCGTATTACCAATGTCAGTGACAGCACTCTCCAAGGACTGCCTAAGTCAACAGCCCCCGTGCTGTCCTGGACTCTTGCCTGCCTAGCCCACATTACTGCATTAGAAGAACCTGTCATTCTCACCTCCTCAATAGCTTTGGAACCGTCCAGTTCCCTCCGTGGCACCACTACCCTAGTGGAGGGCCATTCATTACCTTAAGGCAGATTACTTTCCTCTCTCACCCAAATTAAAGCAACAGGTTCCTACTGGATCTCCCAGATTTCAGTCTTATTCTTTTCCAAGTTATTCTTAGAGCAGCTGTGGTGGATTTCTAAAATGGAAATCTGATCACTTTAAAAAAAAAAATCCTTGAGTTGTTACCAATTTCCCTTAAGATAAAATCCCATAAATCTTTTCTGGTCATCTGATCTGAGATAACCCTCCAACCACTCTCAAGCCCATCTTTGCAGTTAATTTTCTTTGTCATATTTACTCTTTTTTACGTGGAATTGGAGATTTGTTTGCTTTAAAAAAAATTTTTTTTAATGGAAGTATAGTTAATGTACAGTGGTACATTAGTTTCAGATATAACAGACAATATAATGATTTAAGTTTAAGTTTGCTTTTTAAAAAAATACTGTTTGGGGCTCTCTTTACTAAAATGTAGCATTCATGAGAGCCGGGAGTGGCTGTCTCTTTCATAACTGTATTCCAGCATGTGAAAGGACACTGGCACACAGAGGATGCCCCTGAATATTTGTTAAATGCTTTGAATATCCTGCTACTTGAGCCTATTAGGATTTATTGATATTTCTCCTTTCTCAACTCTATGATCTCCACTCTCTCTCTCTTTTTAAAAATATTTTATTTATTTATTTGAGAGAAAGAGAACAAGTGAGAGAGAGCACAAGTAGGGTGAAGGACAGAGGGAGAAGCAGACTTCCCAATGAGCAGGGAGGATGATGTGGGACTCGATCCCATGACTCTGGGATCATGACGTGAGCCGAAGGCAGGTGTTTAACCGACTGAGCCACCCAGGCGCCCTCCACTCTCTTTTAACTTAGCTATTATTGATCTTTTTCCTGATTTCCTTCTCATCAGTCAGTGGGTTTCCCTAACACCCAGTATGTTCCCTTGTCATAGCATAGATTACCGTATGGGATAAATGTTTCTCTTCCTTGATCTTGTGGTAGACAGTAAGCTACCTTAGAGAACTTATGTCTTATTTATCATTGTATCCCAGGACTTGGCAATGTGTTGGGCTCATCATAGAAGTTCGATACATACCTGCTGGAAAAGTAAGTAATCACATATAATATTTACGTTATCATCATTTGTCATTTACAAATATCCTTATCGTATTTATGACCTCACAGAAATGTGCATTATGAGCAACTGAAACAAAAATGGTTAAATTATACAGATTTTTTTAAAGAAAGTATAGAAATAAAAAGAAGTTATAAGTACATTTCTACTGCACGTGGTTAAAAATAATATAAAGGGATAGACTTCAGTTATCTAGAAAATTCCATGACAATATTGGTGAGCTAAGTTATTATATAATACTTCATGCGATTACTTTCTTTTGTAATGAACATTATATTGGCTTATTTCTCTATTGTACCCTTAAAAACAAGGACCAAAGGAGGGTTTCTGAAGGGGGGTGGGGTGGAGGGGGGAGTGGATGGAGTGGTGTTATATCCAAGAAGTACATGCCTATTGGCAGGAGACTTTCTTCCTTCCAACATTCTGTTGAAACACATTTTATCCATTTCCGAGATGTAGTTATTTCTGTGATTTACCTGCAACATTTTTCTAGGTCAGGATCTCTACCCAGTTGGTGAAATTTGATCTTTAGCTAATGAGCTGAATTCCATTTGCATTCTTCAGCTTTTTTCAAAAAAAAAAAAAATTCTGCTCCGTGTTGGTCAATCAAACCTTTCTTTGGGTGGCAGGTGAGCTTGAGTAGAATGTCCTCCTAACTGTTTAGGGTGGCTTTCAGGGTACCCTGGAATTAGTAGATCTGCCTCATGACAAAGTCAATGGCCATGAAGGTAAATGCCATCCAACGACATGGCAGAAACACCATCCCACAGAACCGTAACCACTGATTTGTTTTGTTATTTAAGATATGAAAAAGACCCCCAAACATCCACAACTGGATGTTTCCATGTACTCTTTGCCCTCTTGGAGACGTGTTTTATCAACCATTGGCAAAGGCTGAACATCCGGTTTTATTGTTTAGAACAATTAACATGCTATTTTAACAAAGGAGCATCCTTCCCCCCAAAAACTATTTATTTATTGACAATTCACTTATCAGGAAACAAAAATGCGACTTTTTTGCGATTCTCCATTTGATTGGAGAAGAAATTACGGGGCGGGGGGCGGGGGAGGACGGATAAATAGATTGATAACATCTTTTAAAATAATAATTGCAGTCATCAAAGTTAACATATTTTGACAGGTTAGTATATTAAAAGCCATTAAAAAACAGCTGTTTCGCTGTAGGGTATTTCACTCTTAGGCTGAATCCAAAGATACATGTTGGTATTTATTCAGTAATCAATCATAGAAAGAAAAGACCTTGAATTTTAGTTGGAAGTTTTTATTTTTATCCTGTTCCCTACTCCTGGTCTTTAAACCTGCTCTGAGGAGAGCTCTACATGCCAGCCTAGTGCTCATCAAAAGCGA
>CM052897.1:116714437-116804437 GCA_028534135.1 Potos flavus | reverse complement strand
TGTACTCTTTTTTTTTTTTTTCTTCCCTTCTCTCTCTGGAAGCTTGAAACAGGAAGTTTGCAAAGCTGTGGAGTTCTGTTGCTTTGAGAAATGCTTCTGCATTTTCTGTGGGGGGGAACGCAAGTGTTGGGATGGAATGTTTGCATTTGCATAGGGTGGACGGGGATATTTGCATTGAAGGCACATGTAGGTAGGAAAATAGGAAGGAAAACAATTGCTATTTCTAGAGATCAGTTCTCCAAAAGAAAGATGCTGCAATCCTGGGGCCTCTAAAGTTACCACCACGTGTCTGTATTAGGCTGTCGCACTGGGCTGAGGAGTATTTGAATCTGGGGCCATCAGTTTAATTGGAAAAATGATGTTTACTGGGGCTCTTGGATTAAATACACTATACGTAAAAGAAAAAAAATACTCCCTGTAACTCATTTCTCCAAGCAATTTGATACTAGGCAGAGAATAATTATTAATAATAATTAATTATAATAATAATTATTTCCTGTTCTAGAGACTTGTTGTCTAAGGCAACTTTTGTTTTCAAATATGTGGCCGCCACATCTCTGAGTCCTGTCTTTCTTGGCGGGGGTATTAGTAGAAAGGTGGACGCTGGATGATCAGGAAGCAGAAGTCGCTCAGGAGGCTGGAGGACACCCCACATGCAGGGGTCCCCTTTCTTCCCAAGTGCCTAGTGGAACGTGGGAGCTTCTTGCACCAGCAGCAAGCTGAGACAGGTTGTAGGACTCTGAGAACAACTTACCTGTCTGTAGTTTTTTTTTTAACCCCAGTAGCACCAAGGATCAGGTGCTTACTCTGCGCTAAACCTCATGTTGGTAGGCGCTTTGCACGGGACACCCCAAATCACCTAACCACATTGTGAGGTCGATTTTATAAGCCCCGTGCTATAGATGACGATGAGCTGTGACGTAGAGAGGTGAGCAGCTTTCTCAAAGTGACTCAGGGAGAAAAGAGAGAGAGATCTAGATTCCAAGCCGGGTCTATGTGATGCTTGGAGTCTTTCCTCTCAGCTCTCCTTCCTTAAGCATTTTGAAGAATAGGTACACCACACACACACACACGCGTGCACACACACACACACAACTTCATATGGAGAGGTGGTCTTAAGAAACAAGGTTGATCTTGGGGTCCTGGGGCATATGTGAAGTGAGAGATCTGCTGCCTGATTTGAAGAGTCTTAGGAAAGTGACTTTAGTCTTTTGCATTGTTGATTTCTAGGATGCCGCCATTAGCAATTTCTGTCATGGCATTAAGGTTTTCCTGTAAACTCATCAGGATTTTAAAAATCCCAATCTCTCTTGGTAAATTAACACATTCTGCTTCTACTACTTTAATCTGGGCACATTTACTAGATTGGACCTGGAGGCTGGAAGGAATGCCAAAAAAGAAGATTCCCTCCTCCCATTGCCACCAACAGAATTGCCAGGCCCTGGCTCTGAGGGGTTCCATTCATGACTCTGGAGCTACTTATTGTCTTTAATTTGACTAGTCTTACTTTCCTGACTTATTCAATAAAGTTGCTTATATATAGTTTCCTCTCATGTCACTCTTCAACTTCCTTAGAAATTCTAAGAGGAGGAAGAAGGGTCCCTTATGTACTTTGGTTTTGCAAATGTGTGTTTGCTTGGCTATAGGTAAAATTTGGAGGGAGACAGAGGTTGTCTCTGCTGTTCCACACTTGCCCTGGATGGCGGTGGGGAAGTTCTTGTCTGGAACTCAAGGTTGGCTCTGTCTCTTGGCCGGCATCTTGAAGCCTCTTTCAGAACTTTTCTTTCTTGGTTCTAACAGTGCCTTGTTCCTCACACATCTGATTGGGGGATGGCTCAGGGCCAGCTCTGGGCAGCGGAAAGACAATGAGGCCAACCAGGTTTTCTAGTAACTTAATTCCTTGCTTCAGTCTCAACTCTTCTGTTTTCTGACTGGAACTCTGATGATTAATCTTTATTTGTTTTTATTACAGTTGGTGTTTTCTTCTGTTTTAAAAGCATCATGTGTTTGTTACTGAAGATTTGGAAAATGTATAAAAACATCCAGGAGAAATTAAGAGTCCCTGCAATCCTGTCATGTAGGGATAACTGTTGTTAGTATTTCTTTTTTTTTTTTTTTTGAAATACACATGTTATTTTGGTTAAATAAAACTATATTTATTTTTAGCGAACTAGGAATTAATTTTTATTCAGTGTTGTTAGTTAATTTTTCATGTGCTGTATCATGAGTTTTATGCCAAAAAACATTCTTCAGTGTTACATTTTTACATTGTGGGTGCATAATTCTAATATATGGATACTTTATTAGTATGGATATTTTATTTGAACTATTCCCTATTAATGGATACTGTTTTCTGTTTCCAGTTTTTTGTTATTATAAATAAAATACTCATGATCATCCTTTCCCATAAAGCATTAATTAGTCTTTTACACATTTTTATGGCCAAGCTAATCATATTTATTGTAGGGAATTTAGAAAATGCATAAGCAGAAAAAACATGAAAAGAATCAGTCATAATTTCCACCACTGAGTCATTAACATTCATTGTATGTTCTTCCAACCTTTTTCTGTAATGTGTGTGTGTGTGTGGTTACAAAAATGGGATCATCTGGCTAGTTACAGATTTTTTTTTTTTTTAAAGATTTTATTTATTTATTTGACAGAGACAGCGAGAGCAGGAACATAAGCTGCGGGAGTAGGAGAGGGAGAAGCAGACGCCCCACTGAGCAGGGAGCCCAATATGGGGCTCGATCCCAGGGCCCTGGGATCATGACCTGAGCCAAAGGCAGACGCTTAACAACTGAGCCACCCAGGCGCCCCTAGTTACTGATTCTGGATGCTATTAATAGCTAACACTTAGTACTTATATTTGTTATACACTATTCTAAGTGCTTCATGTAGGCTAATTTATTTGATTAAATTAATATTTAAGAGGCTGATTTAATTAAATCAATATTTAATTCAATAGTCCTATGAAGTAGGTACCATTATTATTCCCATTTTATAGATAAGGAAACTGAGGCCCAGAAAGGTTAATTTAGAAAGTGGCAGAGCCCGGAGTGACCCGGAGAGTGCAGGCTTTGGATGATAGACAGGCCCTGGAGTTCATACTGTGCCTGGAGTTAGCATCTGGGAATGGATGCCTGACAGCCATGTGATTCTCCGCTGATTTGGATTTCTGGGCTGATAGCTTCCTGCCTGGAAAATGACTTTGGTCCTTATTCCCCCTTCCCTGAGGAGAGCAGGCCTTGTTAAATTTACCTGTCCTGTGTTTCTTTCCCTCAGGGCTATGCTAGGCTAATCTGATAAACTAATCTGCTAATGCCATAATGAGCTAATGTGGGGGCCCTTCAGGGTAAAAACATATTTGCAAGTTAAAGGGGGCTTTCTGGAGACTTCCCCATTGCAGAAGTACTTGGAAAACTGGAGAGAAAGATATTTGGGGGCAGCAAATCTTTTTTTTTTTTTTTTTTAACTCTGAAATGGCACAGTTTAACTCACAATTCTCTCAAAAGTCTGCTTTCCTTGTACACACGGATAGAAGAACATATTCCTTCAAGACAGTCACTCTTTCAATGGTTTCTGCATGGGTAAATTTCATTTTAATAAAAGGAGTCAGAAGTGCTTCCTATAAATGAGGCGATATCCGAAGAGTAGAAGGATTCTTGCTTAGGAATCCTAACAGAGGGTTCAAAGTTGAAAAAAAGATGACATGGGCAATCCTAGGGATGCAAAGGTTGTTTTGGGACCTCAGGCTATGACAACAAACGCTAGATTTTCTTAAAGAATAGAACCTGCAGGAAATATATATCCTTGGCTGTCTTCCTCTTTCATGTTTATGAGAGATTCATAATGGTCATTTCTGTTTGGCAGTTTGTAAATATGGGGTATTCCTTGCTCAGACGAATAGGGACTGTCTCTCCAAGGAGGGTTTTGGCAATTTTACACTGTAGGTAAGATTGGTACGAAATGAGCACAAGGAGAAATGCAAGAAGCCTCCAGTTCTCTTTGCTCTCATTCAAGTAAGTATCCATTTGAAGGGCAGCTTCAGGAAAGGTCCTGGACATTGCATAAGATTACAGAATGTTCTAGTTAGTTGTTCTCCCAGAAACCACGACTCTGCTGTACCTTTGCCTTTCATTGTAACCTCAGGCGAAGGGCCGGAATTGCCAGCGCTAAGAATTCTTTTGCATTTGCATCACACAAATCTTAGGACCTCAGGACTTTTCCATTTATTTTTTACAGTCTGGAAAGGGAGCTTCTGCCATACGCCCGGGGACCAAAATCCACCTTTATTTCTCTTGGTTCCCGAGGGAAAAATCCCCAACACGTACTGGTTCTCTGAGAATGGGGAAGTCGCAGCCAAAGTACGAACTTGGCCCAAACATTTTTATCCTGGAAGTGGGCATTGCCTTCCGCATTTGCAAGGGGGCAACCCACTAATTCCAGTGACTTTATCTGTGAAAGCACAGCAAAGCCATAGACCAGGACTTGCAAACAACATCCTCATGGCTCTGCAGCCCTCCTCGAAATTCAAACTCTTGGCGGTTACTAGCTCTATGATGCAGACAGATCCCTGCTCTATCTGCTGTGCTGGTTAATAGAAGTCTCGTGTCAGTATCACTGTATGGGGGTCTCATCATCATAAACTCGCAAAGACGGAGATTGTTTTCGCTCATCCAAATCAGAGCGCCTATTACCATCCCTCCTCTCACTCAGTGAGCAGAGATGGAGAATTTCAGATGCCGAGAAACCTCAGGAGCGCCCCTCCCTCTCTCTGCACGTCGCCCCCGTTCATCAGATGCCCTGTGGTCCCGGGCTAGGCTCTGATGATGGGGATTAAGCATTTGGCTGTTCCATCTACGTACACACTGCGGGCTGTGCACCACCTGTCTGCCCTTTTTTACTTGCAAAATGGAAATCTCTCTAAGCTCTATCATCTTTGACATTGCTGTAAAAAACCAGTTTCAATGATAAGAGGAAACAGGCAGAATGGTAGCATGGGATATGGGGCAGGGATATATTTTTGACCCCATATATTAAAACTTTGGATGCAGCAGACATATCCCTTTTTGCCTGCTAAAAGGGAAGATTAATATCCAATAAATTACTTCCCCAAGTCCTTGGTCCTGAATTTCAGTTCTTAATGCACAATACCGTGCCTCATCATGGAAAATCAATTCATCTTCTTATTCTACTTTCTCTCTCTCTCTCTCTTTTTTTGATTAATGTGTTTTTATTTTCACAAATGTCTCAAAGGTCCTTGCATATTATGGAATTTTAAATATATTATTAATGTTTGATTTTTTCTTTTCTTTTTTTTTTTTTTTTTACCAAAGTCACAGAATTTTCCTCTCTGAATATTTAAAAGTGGAATAGGGTGAAGGATTATCATTTGAGAATTATTTTGATCCAATCCTTTCTGGAGGCAGTAGAATTAATTTGACCTTTAAATGTCTGTGCTTCTCTAAAAACATAATCTGAGTTAGGTGGGGGAGAGCAAAATCTACTAAAATGGGGCATAATACATACAGTAGATTCTTAATTAAGAGACAAAATCATCTTAATGTAAAAAATTGTCACTAGATCAAAATTAGAGATCGTTCCTTCTTCCCTTTGCATATGTCCTTCTGCATTTGGGGTTCAATAATGAACACATTATAGGATTGGATGACAGCATATGGATTATTTTCTAATATGAATCTTATTGTGTGATCCTAGACATATTTTAGTTTCTCTGCCTCAATTCTCTATCCATAAAATGATAGAAAGGTTATTACTTCTCACCCTTAAGGCAGTATAACAGGGTGGAAAGAACTTCAGTTTTGAAGTCAGGCATACCTGAATTGAGGGTTCATTTTTTTCACTTTAATATCTGGGTAATATCAAGCAAATTCCTTAATACCTCAGAGTTTTATTTTACTCACCTGTAAAATGAAATAGTTATATTTTGATCTTTGTTTTATTATGGGGGTTCAGTGAGATTTTACATATATATATAATTTGGTATATAGTAGATGCTCAGCAAATATCAATTTCCTTCATATGTGTGCTCTTCCTTCTCCTAGATTGTTACATTTGATGAGAGTTTATGATATTGTAGCAATACTATGAACACTTTTACTGTACTTACGAGGTATTAGGGAATCTACTAGGCACTTGATAATTTTAATAACTCATTCAGTCCTCATAATGTCCCTATGAAATAGATCACATGATTGTCTCAGCTTTCCGGACGAAGGAACCAAGTACAGAAAAGTTACATAACAGGACGAAGGTCACAAAGCTAGGAGGTAAGGTACCTATGGCTTTGAACCTGGGCTGTCTAGCTTCTGAGATCCCGCTTTCAACCACTACACCTCATGTTCCATTAGCACTGGCCTATCTGACCACAGGCAAGGCTGATGACAGCTGGAAGGCCCTTTGAAAAATCTTGTCTGTCTCTGCCAAACTGTTTTGAACACACACAGGATTCTCGATAAAATATGTTTGAGAAACTACAATTAAATTGTAAAGCTTTGTGAGAATGTCTCAAGGACTCGTTTGATACACTAAGGCATCTTGCAAATCTCCACGATTATGTGTGTGTGTAAGAAATACGGTGATACCCCAAAATTATCGGACCACATACATCTTTTGAAGGAACGCTTGAGAACATTTCTGAGAAGCAGAGTTTAATGCATGTGAATGTAATCCAACTATCTCCTCTTATGGATGGGGAAACGGAAGTTCAGAGATTGCATGTAACGTCCTCAAATCGCAGACGGTTGGTGGTAGAGTTTAATATTCCGGTCTCTGGCCATCAATTCCAGCGTTCTTGCCCCAGCACCACCTAATTGTGCCCTTGATAAAGAACCATACTACTGGGGTGCCTGGGTGGCTTAGTCGGTTAATCGTCCGACTCTCGATTTCAGCTCTGGTCATGATCTTAAGGTTGTGAGATCGAGCCCCGAGTTGGGCTAAGATTCTCTCCTTCTCTTTCCCTCTGTCTCTTCTCTGCCCAAGCCCCACTTGTAAGTGCGTGCTCTCTGTCTCTTAAAAAACAAAACAAAACCCACAGTACTATTTTCCAGTGCTCTTGCCTAGTTCTAGTACATTGATTAGATCTGACATGTGGCTTTACATGGTGATATTTTCTTTTTTTTTTAAAGAAAGGAGACAATGTTTCTTTTAGGTGCATAATTAGTGTAGTTCACGATGGTATTCTTTTCCTCTTCTTGCTTCTGGGGCTCTGTGTGGAGTTCTCAAAAGCCAGACATCAGCCTCAGGGCTGGATCTTGCTTGGTTATCTTGCTTTCAAGTGCCTGGAGATCACATCTCCAAAAGGCACTTTAGAGAAGTGGGTCATACGAATATAACAGCTTTGAAACACAATTCTAAAATCTTTGAAATAGCATTAACCCTATCAGACATTTGAATATTACATTCGAATAATCTAAGCAATGCAGGGTGTCATCCAGTCCGCAGAAGGTGGATTCTGGCTAGGTGGTGGATTGGTAAATTCGGCAGATCCAATCCGAGAAGTAGGGATCGAATTACGGTAGCTCTCCCAATTCCATAAATCCAAATTCCCAGGTACTACAAAGACAATGGGACTCGATTTGAATCGGTAGCCACCATCATCCTGTTGGGAATTTAGGGAGAAGTTGTTACCAGGGAAAATATAGTGAAGCCCCCCTATTTCCCAGGGGCCCTGATGCTCCATCGGGATAATGCGGTTCCCTGAGCCATCCTTACAATCTAAGGAGGCGTCCGTCCGCAGGAGTCCAGTGAGGTTTTGGTGGCAGGACACTCAAAGTTTAAATGTTGGATAATCCTGTGTTGCATTCTGATTTCAGGAGAGTAGGTAACTTCCACTAAAAACCAAGTCAATCAGCCAATCGATTAAGCATACAAAAGCGGGGCACAATAAAGATCTTGATTTCTGGAGAACAGAATCTGAATGGGAGGCGAGAATAATCCCTGTCCCCCTTTCTTCTCCTGTAATCACAGTGGTTTACAGATGTTTCTCCGCAGCTGCAGCGGGGCAACTGGTTGGTTCTGTGACTGCCCGCGAGCAGCCTGCTTAAAATGATATATTTGATATGCAAATTAAAAGGCATTAAAAAAAATGGTGCCGACTGATAAGACACAGGACCAGTTTCAAGTGAGGGTCACAGTGGGAGAATAAACAATGTTCAAATTCATGAATTAGACTTCGTTTACACCGCTCGTGTCAAAACTAAATATTTATTAATTAAACCGGGCAAGGCTAGTGGGGACCGAGGAGCAAATTAGCACATCAAAAGCTTGGCTAAGGGTTCCACAGAGCACAGAGGGCCAGGGGAGGAACCTGGGGAAAGAAGAGAAGCCACAGTTCACACAGTTCATTTTGATAGTGATCAAGTAATATCCAAGTGATTCGCTAAATCAAAGGCAAGAACTTCATGGAACAAAAGTGGCATGATTTAGTTTAAAATAATTTTTAGCTCTTTTAAATTTTATTTGCAGGAATGATGATAGTAAATTCATAGAGAATGATGACAGGAGATTGGCAGGAATTGCCATCCGATGATAACTATTTTAACTCAGCAGCTCTCTGAAGAATACACAAAGTGACGCTCGAAGTTATCATCTGGGTGCACTGCCAAGTCTACTTTCAGCCCACGTTAATTAGATTCCATTTGGAAGATGAGAAAACCAGTCGGGTTGTCTTTAGAGCCCTATTCCAGACCAAGCTGGTAACTGTGTCCTCGATCCCACAAGGAGGGCCGCTCTTTCCTGCCTCCCCGCAACCCTGAACCCTCATGGAATCACCCTGCAGCATTTGTGAAGAATCTTTTGAGATTCTTCATGTTGATATACATTGCATAAACTTTTTTTCAAAATGAATTTTAGTTCTAGAACTCTCCTCTCCAGGTAGACCCCCCTGACGTGGGAGCTAGCATCTAACTTGTGACCTTGGGATAAACTACACTCCTTCACCTCATTTTCCTGGGATAGAAATACCACCTAATGGGTTGGAGGATTTATTTCTGGTCATTCCTTTTTCGGCATTCAGAAGATGACATCATTCTGGGGTTTTTCAGGATAGCCATCAACTGTCCAGCTACATTAACTAGTTCTCTGGTTTTTTAGTTTGCTAGTTACTGTAACGAGTACCACCAACTGGGGCTTAGGCAACAGAAATGTATTCTGTCACAGTTCTGGAGGCTAGAAGTCCAAAACCAAGGTGTCAGCAGGGTTGGCTACTTCTGATGGTCGTGAGAGAAGGGTCTGTTTCAGTCCCTTCTCCTTGGCTTGGAGATGGCCATCTTCTCCCTATGTCCCTCCATGTTGTCTCCCCACTCCGTGCATGTCTGCCTCTGTGTCCAAATTTTCCCTTTATACAAGGACAGCAGTCATATTGCCCTAGGACTCACCCTAATGACCTCACTTCAACTCGATTACCTCTGTAAAGACCCTATCTCTACATAAGGTCACAACCTGGGGTACTACGGGTCAAGGCTTCAGGATATCTTTTTTTCTGGGGAAGGAGGAACATGATTCTCCATAACACTGGAGAAGACTTAGAAGAACAGTCTCCATTGATGTCTTTACTCATCTTCGTGCCTGTGCCTATGTGCTGGTTGCCATTGGATTCAACCTCCCTTCTCTCTTGGGCTCCAGCGGACCTAGAGTTGGTCATCAAGATGACATTCAAGGTCAGATAGACTGCATGACATGCTTACCCTCAACCGGGCACGTTAACTGCCCCTGGAGGTCCTAAGTGTTGTTTACTTGAAGATTTAAATCATTTTGGAGAAGCAATGAGGATTATGATTTGGGGGGGTATGCACAGGATGTTGGTAAAGAAATCCATGCACATTTTGGAAGGATGGTAGTGGGGGTCAAGTCAGAAGATCTGTCTAGTCGTGGCTTCATATTCAGTAAGCGTGAAAGGAAGCCTGTCGGGAGCTGTGGGAGAAAGAGCCCATTTCACTTTGGTAAAACTACCTGCTTTCCCCCAGGACTAGAAGAAAGAATGCCGTGTTCTCAGTTGTACCCTCCTGCTAATCTGACTGTTTACTGTTCATTATGCAATATTTTTCTATATGATGCCTGGAGGTCTTTAGAGGATTTCTAGTCTAAAGACTGAATGAATAATAATTGATTAAAAAACAACAACAACAAAAAAAAAAAACAACAAACAAAAACCTCAAGCCTACTTTGGAATGGAAAGTCATAGAAGCTAGAATATGGCAAAGAAAAAAGTCAGATAGGAAAAGAAAAATCTTGTGTAGAGATGGCATCTGTGGGCACTGATCCACAATCCCACTCACCTTTCGGGACCAGTGTTAAAATTCCCCACCAGAGAGTCATTTGGCTTCGGTTTGGCGTAGCGAAAAGCCCATCAGCACGAGAGTTAAGAGTCAGACAGATTTTGGTTGGAATCCCAAAACTGGCATTTATTAGCTATGTGACCTCAGGGAATTTATTTAACCTCTTCAAAGAGACACTTAGGCTTACAGAAAAAGGGTTTTTGTGAGGATTAGAGGAACAGTCTCTGCACAAATACCTTTAATAGTGTCTGTCCCATGGTGGGAGATCTTTGCCCCTGTGTCTCTTCTCTGCTGCCCACCAGCGGGTGTTCGGTGGGTTCCAGAATGTCTTAAGCTCCAAACATTCTAGAAGAAATGATAGGGTAAGGCACAGATAGGTTGGTCTTGGTCTGAAATAATCCGGGATGGTTAAATTGTTTTCCTTCTAGGTGGAAAAGGTTGGAGTAATGTGAAAACATCATAGGGTATGGGGGGGGCTGTGGTGGGAAGGCAGGAGGACAGTGCCTCGGGGATCAGAAAGTAGGACACATCTGGATTAAAAGGCACAAGGAAAGGATCTGGGGACCTGGAGAAGAGCTAGTCTTACATTTTTCTTTTGGAACAGAATGGTCTTATCACTTAAAACCCTATGATGTCATTCCCCAGGTGGGTTGTTGCCTCAATTTGCTCATTGAGATGCCGAGAAAAATGAAATTATGAAACTTATTAGAGCTGATGATTTCGGTAAATAAGAAATTAAGATCATTCCCACTCAGGGGCACCTGGGTGGCTCAGTTGGTTACGCGTCTGCCTTCGGCTCAGGTCAGGATCTCGGGGTCCTGGGACCGAGCCCCACATTAGGCTCCCTGCTCAGCAGGGAGTCTGCTTCTCTCTCTCCTTCTACCCCTCCCCCCGCCCATGTGTGAGTGCTCTCTCTCTCTCTCTCAAATAAATAAATAAAATCCTGAAAAAAAATTAAGCGATTCGATTTGTGACTGGTTTAAATAAACGTTCAAGATGCCTAGGAGACGCCTAAAAGCTTAAAACCTGCACTTAAATTCTGTCATAGTCTGTTTGGGCTGCTCTAAGGAAAATACCGTGGGCCGGGCGGCTTAAGCAATAAGCACTGACTTCTCACAGTTCTGGAGGCTGGGACGGCCAGGCTCGGCGTGCCGGCAGATTGATCCCGTGTCCGGCGCAGACCAGCTTCCTGGTTCGCAGACAGCCGTCTTCTTGCTGTGCCCTCAGTGGTGGGGGGTTGTGACGGAGCTCAGTGGGGTCTCTTTACAAGGACACTAATCCCATTCATGGGGGCTCCACCATCATGACCCCCTCACCTCCAGCCATCCCACAGGGGGTTAGGATTTCAACCTGTGGAGGTGGGGACGACACAGACATTTCATGCCAGACAGCAAACTGGCAAATCGTGTCACCTTGATCTTCTGTAATTCATCCACAGCTGTGAAAGCTTGGTCTCAGATGGCCGCGTATCAGTGATACTGATGTATATTTTCACTTTGTTATTCTCAAAGCCATGCTATTTGTTTAAGTAACAGCAACGACAGTAAGTAAGTGCTGATCAAGGGTTTCATGACACAGAAATGTCCTTTTTGAGGCTGATTCCTTAAACAGAAGCAGAACACGTTTTCATGAATACGGCCACCCCTAAGTCTGGATCTTTCATGGAAATAGTCAATTTGTCTTGAGAACAGAAAACTTAAAGCTTCATCGGGTAACAAAAAGCCTTTACTGACGGACAGGGACCGATGGTGTGTTGGAGTGACACGTCGGTGCTCACATTCCTCACTTCCGAGCCTTGTGGAATGTCTACTTCAGTCTGACCGTCGACCCTGTTTAACAACGTCGGGCGGGACTGTTGTGCCGAGGGAACCCCGAGTGGAGACGCCTGACCTCAGTCGGAGGTGACAGGGCGGTCACTGTCTCTGTTCCGCGGGGGAAGGAAAACACACAGTCATGGAAAGAGCAGGAAAATGACATTCTCTATCTGTAGCCAGAGGAGGACATGGAATGAAGATGAAGTTCGCTAATGGGACATCAACGGGGAAGCCCTTTCCAAATCATCTCAGTGAGTTTATACTCAGCTTTCTTCTTCATGCCTCCAGGTGCAATTTGATAGGTATTTGATACTTTGATTTTCTCAGGCAAGACGATGGCGTCCAGATGATTCTATTTTGGCCATGGGTGGTTCGCTTCTAGGTGTTCCAGCTCATCATCACATTTCATTTCAGGTATTTAATCCGGGACTAACTCAGTCAAAGTATCAATTACCTAGGGGAATTTTCATAAAGCCCCTTTTGGGTTCTTTAATTCCAGTGTTGGCCAGGAATGAATTTATTTAGCTAGGAATGCTAAATATAGCAGCTTAGTATTAGGTGACAGACATCAGAAGCAGTTTGCTTTGAGATTATCGGCTGTTTATTATAATCAGGGAAGTAATGAGAGAAACTCTAAGAGATGTCTCAAGGAAGATTTCCTTGTGGGTTTTCTTTTTCTTCTCTACATGCAGATATAGGAAGATTGCTTTGCACAGCCCGATCCCCAGTGTTTCGAATTATTTTTTCAGGGCAGGGTTTCAGGTAAAGATGTCATTTCATGAACTTTGAATCTCCAGGCTTTCTTTTCTGGACCCATTTCCTGTTGGTGGGCCTAAGAATCAGATCCTACCTTTTCTCCACTTCTACCCATGTTTAAACACTGAGACAAGGGTTACGGGGAAATGGTGGTCACTGTTTTAAGTATGGCCTTTCCCTGAGATATTTGCATTTTAGTGGGGAACCAGACATCAAGCCGAAGGAACGCAGTGCTAATGGCCTAATTTTAAATATTATTAATAAATGAACCAGGAGGTAAGTTTTGGCAGTAGGGCCAGCTGACTGTCCCTGAAACCACTCCAAAACTATTTGCCAGGCTAGTCTTAAATTAAAATAAAGTACAGTATTTGCAAAATTGATGATGGCTCAAAAAATTAGAGTGGCTCCCAGTTCATGTGGTTCACAGAGTGATTGCAGAGCCGTTGTTTTGTAGGTCAGACTTGACTTTATATGTTCAATCTCATTTTTCCTCCTGAGGAGTCTCCAAGTCCAGGAATTCCACTTTTAAAAAATCATAATTGAATTAATTCAACTGCAAAGCCTTAAAATAAAACTGTACCCAAGAAACAAAAACTCACTGTCAGATTATGTTTTTCAACTAGAGATTCAGAAAATACAGATATCCTCATTAATGCTATTCTAATAATTTGCAAATTTGTCTTCATGGTGGATTGAAGCAATGAACAGTTTGTATCTTTAAGGCCTGATGCCAGTTTTTCAAAGAAGTCCACAAATATTTGAAATCCACAGATTTGTGAAAAGGAAACAGTCTTTCTCGTGGAAGTTAGGTAGGCCCCAGTGCTGGTTTCACACTCAGGGGCTGGGACGGCGCCTTCGCCAATGGAAACACAAATTTCTGGAAGCCTCTTCAAATGGTTGTGATAAAATTTCTTGTTAGTGTGCACACTTTCGTTCTCTTTGTTCACAATGCATTTGTGAAACAGACACTTGCGGTGGAAATGTGGAAAAAAAAAAGGTCACTGAAAAGGAAAAAAAGATGAGAAGACTCATATTGTTCTTAAATTCAGCATCTTATTGATCAGCTATCCCAGCATTGCCTGTGTGACTTTGGATTTTATGTAGCAGTCATTGGCTGACCACTTACTATGGGTCTAGCATTCAGGCCCAATACTGAGGATAAAGAAACAACCCCAAAATACCTCTGCTTTCAGACTTACAGTCTGGTGGAGGAGGGAGGCGGGTAGATCAGCACCAAAAAGTGTGACTTATATGACTGTCGTCCCAGGAGCCGGGGAGAGGGAGCAGCTCCTTCTTGGGCTGAGGTCAGAGGTCATTCTCACAATGCATCTGAGTGCACCTGCTCTATGAGGCATAAGCTCGAATGAAGGCAAAGACGTGTCTTTCACTTCTGGTGTCATAGTAGATGCTCAAATCACATCCATTGACCGATTGGCTAAGAAGAATGAATGACTAAGGGAAGAAATGAACGTCAGGCACAGGGATGACCATGGTGAACAAAACTGAGACAGCGTCTGATCTCGAGGACCTTCATAGGTGACGACATCTGACAGACAGAGATCGGTGAATGTTGTCATACACATGCCCTGAGAAAAATCACATGCGGTACTACAAAAGAGGTTAATAGGAAAGAGGATTTGGTGTGCGTGGGGGGGATAGGAATGGGAGCTCAGGCTTGAAAATGGCATGAAAAGCGAGGGCTCATATTTGGCTTCTTGAGTTTGAAATATCCACGAGATATCCAAATGGAGCCATCACGTATGCGTTTGGATATGTGAATCCGAACCTCAGAAAAGAGGTCTGAGCTGGAAATCCGGATTTGAGAGTCAATTTAGGGAAAGCTGAAGACAAGATTTGATTTGGAAAGCTGGTGGCTAATTACTACTAGTTTTGGCTGCCTAGCCTCTCACCCGTCATCCTATGGCTGGGGAATTCCACTTTTTATGAGACTCGGTGGGGGACAGAATACCTCTCCTGACAGGTGTCATGAAGGTCACATGCTTGGTTTTGTAGCTTCTGCTGCACGTAGGGTGTGAGCCCTAGGTCTGCGAGCCGGTTGCACATTCGATGGGTCTAGATTCAAGAGATAGCAAGGTTTTTCTTTGCTACTGTAGTGGGAGCAGCGAAGCCATTCCCCATGCGGTGGTGCGGCAGCATTAGTGCGGCGAAGCTGCAGCCATATCGAGCTCCTGGACCAGCGGATGTTTCTGGACCAGCTGCAGGGTCCACTGCTCGGCTTGCTGCCAACGGCCTCCTCCTCCAAAGATCAGTCCTACTTGGGATGACTTGGGGCATTTTTCCTAGGTACTCATAACACTTCATTTGAATTCTTTGTCATCCGCCTTTGGTTACCATTGCTTGCAGCTAAAAACCCTAACTGATTTAGAGGAGAAGACACTAGAAGGGCGCCGAAAAGAAAGAAGTTTAGAGATACAAAGAAATTTCTAGCACCGGCTAGAACCCTAAGAGGAAACCAGGACAGTGGGAATCACATAAAACCAAATAAGGAGTGAGTGGCCAAGAGGGTGAAATGCTACTGAGAAATCTTAAAATGAAGATGGTTGTCCTTTGGGATTTATTAATATGGAGACCATTCATCCTTAGGAAGAGTTTGAGGGTAAGCTACTGGGTGAGGACGATGAGTAAGTTAAGAGACATTGTGTGTTGGGGCGCCTGGGTGGCTCAGATGGTTAAGTGTCTGCCTTCGGCTCAGGTCATGATCCCGGGGTCTGGGATCGAGCCCCACGTCGGGCTCCCAACTCAGTGGGGAGTCTGCTTCTCCCTCTCCCTCTGTCTCTTCCCCTGCTCATGCTCTCTCTCTGTATCTGTCTCAAATAAATAAATCCTTTAAAAAAGAGAGAGAGAGAGACACTTTGTGTGGATAACCGTTTTGAGAAGTCTGGCTGTGAAAGGAAGAGAGCAAAGACTGCACCATGAGAAGGAGATGAGGTCAAGGTTCTTGCATTTTTGAGGTGGAAGCTATTTAGAGTATATTTGAATTTGGCGTAACATGGGTCAATGAATGAATGGATGGATTCGCTGAGCATTGAGGGCTAAGTAGGAAGTGGGTGGGAGGATGAGATGAGGGAGAACTTTCTAGGGAGTGAACACACAAGAGTAAGTTACAGACACCTGATATGATGTAGGTGATTCCTTCCACCGGAGTTACTCGTTTGTTTATTTTTCCCTAGCCCTGCATGTACTTTTGGTGCCCCGAACATGTTTATTATAAACCTAACAGCCACAGCATGTTTGCAATAGGGAAAACACTTAAAATAATAATATAGTTTCAATGTGTCCAGTGTCAGCTTCCATCAAAATAATAGCTCGCAACATCTTAACTATTTGTAACCCATGCGCTTAGAGTTCACAAAGAAATATTTCTGCCTGTTATCTTAGTTAAGCTGTGCAACAAATATGGGGCAAAGAATGAGACATGCCTTTGTTTAGTTCCCTCTAAAGCAGAAGCTGAAGCGGGCCCTCGGGTGCCCATAGTTCACCAGCCAACACCAGGAATCTGAGGTCAGCGAGCACGCTGTGGGCAGCCGCAGACAAATGCCACTCGAACCCTCTTCTGAGGTGTCCTGAGACGGAGAGGCTGGGCATTTATCCAGGGACTCCTGTCCCCCGGAACTTCAGGGCTGCCAGGGAGGAGACTGGGGTCGGGAGTAATCTCCCTCCCTGCCTTTTAGTCTGGGCTGGTGCCTGAATAGAGTGGTGTCCAAGGTCCTCAGAGAAAGCCTGGAGGCAAAAAGGCTGCAGATCCCCAGTCTTGGGCCCACGGTGGACACTTTCAGTGGGCCTGGAACAGTCCATCACAGCTGCCTTGAAGTCAGGTGGGCCTCAGAGTCCAGGTATCTCCATCCAGACTTTCAAGATGAGGAGACTGATGCTCAAAAGAACCATGACTTTGTCAAGACCACACAGGAAGACAGGGTTCAAGCGTAGGTTGATCTCACTGCAAATGCTACATTCTCTTCAAAGTTATTGCCGAGACTGCACATGGGTCAATGTACATTTAGTACGGTTGCCAGTGATCCCGACTGTCCCCTAGAAACATCATAAATAGTGTGATGGGCTTGATACATTGCCACAGGTCAGATCACACAACGTGTGGAATCTGAAAACAGAATCTACTAGCATTTTGGCAGAAATCCATGTGTAAGCGTGAACCTATTTTCCTCTCCTTTTCCCACTTTCTCTTTTGAAAGGCCTGGAGCTCCCTGATGGCCTCACCTCAGCCCGAGACTGAGAAAGCTCTTTTTCTGAGACGCACGAGTCCGTGGAGAGCCTGCCGTCAAAGGGACCATTTCGTTTGCCTGGTTCTTGTTGGCGGTGTCTCAGAAAAGAATCTGACTTTCCAGAGATATCTTGCCTGATTCCCGGTGTGAAGGGGTTTGTAGCTTTCGAATAGACTGGCAAACCTATTTCTCAAGCCCGCCGGGTTTGCATACGAAGGGTCCTCTGGGATTTTGTGAGGGCCAGCCGTCCTGAGCATATGCGATGGTTGCTATTCCAAATGAAAGAACTAGTTTGTTTGTGTTTTAATTATCTCTTCTTACAAGATCTACCCAGCAGTATTGCTCCACATGGCTTGAAAGAATTTAATTAAACAAACAAACAAAAAAGCCCCTGCTTTTGTTGTTGTTGTTTTGTCGTTAGTTTCTGGAATGAAATCAGACTATGATTGTGCCAGTATGTGGAGATATTTTTTTTTCTTTATTCTCGTAAAGAAACTTCTATTAAAAGTAAGGACATAAACATTTACGAGCACAAGACATTTATTATTATATATTTTTAGATTATCTGGAGGGTCTCCCTCTTTTCAATGGGCCAGAAGAGCGCAACTCCAAAGAGATGAGGGCCCTGGCTTTCCATGGAAAGGTCTAGAAGTCTGCAGGCTAATTGAAGTTGAATTCGACTTAGAGGGAACTTGAAGGTAGTCTTCATGCTCCAGAAAGGCCACACAGTCATAACAGAAGATGGGTGGATAGCCCAAATTATCAGCTCTGGAAATAGTTTTGAGACCATCTGGTCTACCTGTTTAAAGGTTCAAGAACAAGCATGGACCAAGAGGGGTCAAGTAGACAAGTTAAGTTCCTCTGCGAACAGTGGCACGAAACTTCGTTAACAAACAACCGTACCATTTTCTTCATGAAGGTAATACTTCATCAAGGTCTACGTAGAAAAATTACTAACTAGAGATAAGCAATATGTGAAGGTCCCCCAAACCCTCACATGCTATTGACCAAATACGGAGAAGATCTCCCCGTCAGACTGTTTCTGCTTTTTGTCTCATTCTCTCCTTTATCGCTTCCTCTCGCTCCTGCTGAGCCTCAGTGAGGAAGAGAGAGCCCACGAACAGGAAGGTGTAGCTGTCACTCATAAGCAGTTTGGATAAGATGTTCGTCACAGAGGATGGGTGAAAGTCCTGATTTTTAAGAAAATCCAACACATTACAAACACGGTCTGTGTGCAACCCACCACTTGGGATCGTTGTAGGCATAAAAAATGGATACAAAATTGTACCTGCCTACCCTTGAGGCAGTTACAGCCTGATTGATTACATTAGCAAAGCACTATTTTTAAAATACGAATTTCTTTTGAGATACTGCTCATATTTGAGAAACAGGAGACGCAGTTGGTGAGACACAAGTTAACCTTCGTTTCAGTTTCAAATTCTACATTGTAAAGGGTTGGATGGTATTTAAGAGTGAGAAAAAAGCATAAACCTTGTTCTTAGGTATTTGTCTTAGTTCCTCACTTCTTACGCCATCTTTCCTGCATCACTCCCCTCCAGATGTCCACATATGGGTGATCGTTTCTTTATGTTAATAGATATTTTTTCTGCATTGAGGAAATGTGTGAGCTACTTATTCGTAGAACTTTCAGAACGGATAAAAATATGCTTCATATGCTCATTAATTCCTTCATTCACCTGACGTATATTGAATATCTACAATGTGTTTCAGATGCTAGATGGTGTTTTGCAGGATGCAAGACAGCAAAGCTCTGGTCTCACGGAGCTTCTACATTATGAACAATTCTGCACGTTGTATAGAAAAATAGAAAAATTCATTAAAGCTCTTTGTTACAGGAGAAGTATATATACCGTTGGCCTTTGTGATGCTTTTTGAAGAGTGCTTTCTAAAAAGTTTTATTTCATTTCCCTATAGTGTTATATTAGTTTCAGGTGTATGATACAGAGATTCAACACTTCCGTACGGGACCCAGCGCTCATCGGGACAAGTGCTTCCTTCATCCTCATCACCTATTTCCCCTGTCTCCCCACCCACCTCCCCTCTGCTAACTGTTTGCTCTCTGGAGTTAAGAGTCTGTGTCTTGGTTTGCCTCACTCTCCTTTTCTCCCCATTTGCTTGTTTCTTTCGTTTCTTAAATGCCACATGTGCGTGAGATCATATGGTATTTGTCTTCCTCTGACTCAGTTATGTCACTTAGCATAACACTCTCTAGCTCCACCCACATGGTTGCAAATGGTAAGATTTCATTCTTTTTTATGGCTGAATAATATTCCATTGCAAAGGTACGCCGCAGCGAAGAGTGCTTTTGAAATACCTTCCCGTCGCACCCGTGCAGTTGCCCACATTCCACTAGCTCTGTTCCTTGAGAATGCAAACATCTTTGAGACAGGCAACCGGCTATGATTTGGCAACTCCTGGCAATCGGTAAAAACCTAGCGGATGGTGTCTGATCTTATAGGTGGCTCTCAACCAGTCGAGTGGGCAGCAGGTAATCTTTGACTGAAGGATGGTGTCAGGTGACAAAGAAGGTGACGGGAGATAGCGTAGAGTCAGAGCCCTGATTTGGGACGACAGGCTAAGGGGAGAGTGTGAGGCAGAGCAGACAGAGGGCCGTGAACTCTAAGGAGGAGGGCACCATAGATGAATGCACACGCTCACCGCTTTGTTTTAGGTTGACCTTGACCCCCCCAGCCCCCACCCCCAACACCTTTCTGTCAGACCTCCGAGCCATTGCTCTTCTAGAGGGCAGAGGGGTGGGTCGCTGCTCACACAGCAGAAACCACTGCTGCCTGGTCGACCTAAAGCTACAGCTGGAAGAATAATGTGACAGACCTATTACTGTATGTGACAAGATCACCTCTGCCTTGTTCTTAAAAGAAATGTTAAAATCCTGACTCATTTTGCAGTTTCCCAGAATGATCCCATTTAGAATTTTTTTTTGCTCTAATTATTTAACTTATCATCTCGGCATTGCATTTTTTGCTTTGACTGTGGGATAGTCCTGAAGTGTAAAATAACAAAAGTCGGTGGGATGTAATTTTCTACACTTAGAAAGGTCAATCACCTGTAGCTTTTCAAAATTCGAAGAAACCAAACACAGACCTCAGATGACTATCCCACTTTCCAAATTTGAAGCTGAAGAATTATTTTCTTTTCCAGGGTGTCCACACCCCTGGAAGCACGGGTTTATAATTGAAATGTTGACACAACCTTAAAGTATCACAGCATGAACGGTGTTGTTCTAATAAATCTCGTCCCTAATCCTTGGAGAGAACCTAAAGCAGAGATTCACTTTCTATATCAGGTTTCATTTACTGAAAGGCTTCTGAAGATAAAGCTCATAAACTCTGAAGGGACAGATACAATGTGGGCTAAGGGGTTACAGGGCTGAAGAAAGCTCTGTAATTCTCAGAAATGGGAAACAGATGTTGTTTGACATTTTGAAGCTCCGTTTCCTTCTCTTTTACGCAGTTTTCTGCTATCACGGTTTTCAAAGCAAAGACGTATTACTGTAAATGAGAACTGCTCTGCAATGAGTTTCTTGAGCAGAGAACAGAGGGACCCCATATTAAGACTAATTTTTATTTAATATAGGGTCTTTTCACATAACAGAATCACAAATTGCGTTTGGAAACTGAATGGCATTGGTACAATTTATCACGGAACCTTGGGAATTAAAGAACACCTCATGAAACGGAGTACATATAATTGGAAAGAAACACCGCCTGAGCCTGGCATCCTCCTACATATTAATTGTTGTTGCTGGGGGAACTGCCCTGATTTGCGCCGACTTCTGGTGACTTCTAGACAGATGAACACCTGCAGCCTCATCCTCGCAGGTGCAAAGGAGAATCAGGGTCTGGCATTATGTTTGAGAACGAAGTGAGGAGGAGGAGGGCAGAGTGGGGCAATAGTACAGGGAAGGAGCTCAAGGGGAGGCAAGATCCAAACTGCAGTGGTGCTCCCCCAAATGGGAACTATGAGAGTCGGGGAGCCTGTTTTGCATCAGAGAGACTACAAGGTAGAGGAGGAACCGAACTGAGGGCAGCCACTGAGTGAGCAGACAGATCAGGGACAGCACTGGGTTTTACAAGCTACGGAGAGTAAACCTCTTTTCCATCCATCTAATTTCTACCTCTGCTACCGGTCATGATGTCTGTTTCAGCTTATTGTGACATCAAGCTTGGGGGCGCCTGGCTGGCTCAGTCGGTGGAGCGTGTGACTCTTGATCTCAGGGTCGTGAGTTCAAGCCCCGTGTTGGCTGTAGAGCTTACTTAAAAATAAGATAAAAATTAAAAACAAACAAATGAAACGATGTAAAGCGTGAACAGTTGCTATGGTGGCTCTTTTGGTGGGCTGGGGATATCTGTGGGTCCAGAGCTGTGTCAGATGAGAGAGAAAGTTAACCAGATGGACCAAATCATGCGAGGCGTGGGCCCACTACTGGATGCTTTCCCATGGCTATGGAACCGTATTTATGTAAAAAGTGTGAATTTTCTGTGTCTTATAAAGTTGAGTGTGTGCAGCTATATTTACTACTTGGGGGACTAAACTAAACAAAAGCAACAATATGAGCAATGATAAACATTTTGTAGATAAATGTAGGTAAATATTTTGCTAAAGCTACTGTGACAGGTGCATTAACAACAACAACAACAAAAGGCTTTTGGAGGGAGTAGGGGAGAGAGGCAGGATGCCAAATTTTTGTTTGGCAATGACAGAAAGGCTATTGAAATACTGAAGCTCAGCTAGAGAGTCTCACTTCCTTCCTGAAATTTCTCCAGATGCCCCAGCCCACCACAGCTTGTCTTTCCCATATTCTTGTCCAAATCGTCCACTTGGTGATTGGATGCTGTTGAAATCAAGCACAGAACAAAGCAAAAAACAAAAAGAACAAAACATATTGAGTAAAACAAGTAAAAAAAAAACAACCCTCCAAACGTTAACAATAAAATGTAAATATTGGCAATTTATCTCAGAGATATCAATTTGGATAAATTAGCAACTGACCCTCAAGGTTTAAACGTTATGAACACACATATGCAATGTCTAGGTACATTAACTCTAGGACCATTTTTTTTCAGTTCTTATCATCATTTAACCAAAAGTGATTAAATTTCCTTGGAGATGGAGGGCTAATGTTTTGATAGAACTTTGCTTCTTAAAAACCCTCTCTTTTTGGTTCTCTATTGTGCTATCATGTTTGGCCTTTGGCCCTTTATCCTGGTAGGACTTTTTTTCTGGGCCGATTTCCTGAATACACAGTGAGTTCTAGACACTGGGATTTGTTGGATCTTCTGTTTATTCTAGAACAGTGTCTTTGTGTAATATAATATTTGGCCAGCTTTTCCGCTCTTCTCTTTCTGGTTTGCTTAGGCTGATTTACCCTCCATATGCTGAGCTTTTTTGATGGTCACCTTGAGTTGATCTATTTAAAAATTTTTATTATAAGATTAAGAAATACTTATGATAAAAAATACCATTTAGTACAGTCACGCGTATAAAGTAAAAGTGTTCTCCTCCTTCCCGAAGGCTTTGAATTTATATTCAAGTATTTATTTATTTTAGAGAGAGAGAGCAGGGGGAAGGGCAGAGGGAAAGCGAGAGAAAGAATCTCAAGTAGATTCCCGACGTGGGGCTCGATCTCACAACTCTGAGATCATGACCTGAGCCAAAACCAAGAGTCAGACTCAGCGGAGCCACCCAGGTACCCTTGGAAGCCAAATTTAAAACTAATATCGCATTCAGTGCATATGTAAAAACATGTCTTTACAGACATCATCTTTAATGCAGTGTTATATTTATTTCTCTAAAATTACATGTGTTCTTACTAAAGCTACCCAATGCAACAATAATCTCATGGTTTCTCTTCCTCTAAGATCTTTGTATTTCTTTAAATCCATCCTACTCCCCACTTGTGTGAATTTGAGTAACTCCACCAGCTTGGTCTCCGATTTTAAAATGAACTAGAAAATGACTGTCTTTTCAGCCTCCACTGAAAAGCAGTATAGGACGATCTTAGAGGCTAAGAATTTTATGTCTTATAATTGCCATTACCTGCCCCCCCATGACTTATATGTAAGTCAACATAGATAATTACTTGTTTGTGATATTCATGATATTTGTCATGATCCCTTAATGGATCTAGAAAAACACAGTATACATGAGGTTCCCATTTAAGCCAAACACACCATGGAAATCTATGGCCTAGGAAAGCCTGTAGCGTGTATCAGATATTTCGAGGTATAGCCTGTGTTTCTCAAGGCTGTCAGCTTACTTCTCTGGAAATACAATGGCAGTAATGTGCTTTAGGCTGCAAAGCAGAGGAAATAAGAGTAGGCACATTATTGCCATCTCCTCTAAAAAGAAAACGAAAGCCTTTATCTTCATGGCACAAACACATGTAGCCTAGCAAGAGCTTTGCAAGATGAGCATTTCAACACTGCTCACAGAACGGCCTGGGCCTTGCCCTTCCTCATGCTGTTATCCTTGTCATCAGAATTCTGTCGGTATCTACGGGCTGGTAATGCTGCCTCGAGTCTGATGAGAATGAAGGAACACGGAAGATCTTACTCTTTAAAGGGGCGGAAGGGGATCTCTTCAGGGACCACTCTTGACAAGTTTGGAGAGGGCAAAGAAGCAGCTGAGATTAGGTCTGGACCTAGAAGAGAATCTAAAAGCTTCTACCAGCATTATGCACCAGGAAACCCTGCAAACCACAAGGAAATGTGCACAATGGCATTATGCTGGCTTCCTTATTAAGCTGTGAATGAGTGCCCGTGCCTTTATGCGTGTGTGTCCAAGATTTGTTAGCACATCCCTAGAGTTTTGAGGGAGCAATCACTCTATATTCTGACCTGAGAAGTGGACCTCCCTGGTGGAGGTAGGTTTCTAATTATCTGCATCCATTCAACTCAACGCTCGTTGCAAATATCGATGTGGAAAGCACACAGTGGTGCTGTAGACAGACTTCTGACCCCTAAGAAGCAAGGCACTCAGTCCAAGTTCCGCAGTCACCCATGTGGACCTGGGCAAGCGAACTCATCTCTCTGGGTCTAGGTCTACAAAGTCGAAACGTGGGTTCATGAACAAGGTCCTTGGCAGCCCTAAAATTCTCGATTATTATTTTCTACCGTGAGAATAACATTGAGTCCTTCCCAGCTCCCCCTGGCAATTGCTGTTGTGCATGGGACAGATCGACAGTCCCTCAGAGTGAGGATTATTGAAGAGCTCTGGGCTCTGTGGTGACTTGTTTCAAGGAGCGTTATGCAAGGTTCAATAGGAATTGTAGTGCTTTTACCCCCACGATACCACTCATGCCGGAAGATGCTTTTGCCCCAAGAAAGCCCCATGGTTTGCTCCTTCACCTCCTCCAGCTTGTTGTTCAAATGTCACTTCTGGAGAACTCTTTCCTAACCAACCATATTGCTTGGCCGCCCTCACTCAGCTCTTCCTACTCCTTTCCTGCATTTTGTTTTTGTTTTCCCTCCCTAGAACCGTCACCGTCTGACATACCGTATCAGCCAGGATCCGTTCAAGAGACAGACACCACATAATTCAATGAACAGAGAGAGTTTAATATAAAAGACTCTTAATCAAGTATTAGAGAAGTGAAAAGGCCCCTCCTCCCCCCAAAAAAAGGTTTCACAGAACTGGTTACTGTAATAAGCAGCTAGGGTTATGTTCGGAAGAATTATGTCTTCCCCCAAATTTATAGACTGAAGTCCTGAACCCTAAGGCTTCAAAATGTGGTCATATTTGGAGATAGGGCCTTTAAAGAGATAATTAAGTTACAACGAGGTCACTGGGGTGGGCCCTCATCTCGATGACTGGTGACCTGATAAGAAGAGGAGGTTAGGACACAGAAACAGAGGGAAGACCACGTGAGGACCCAGGGAGAAGGTGGGCAGTTGCGAACCAAGGAGAGCAGCCTCTGAAGAAAGAGCCCTGTCTTCATCTTGATCTCTGACTTCCAGCCTTGAGAGCTGAGAAAATAAATGTCTGCCGTTTAAGGCTTCCGGTGGGTGGTATTTGTTATGCAGCCCTCACGGACTAATGCGGGCTGGGGAAACACCGGGAGGAGGCCAGAATTATTAAAATTCAAAGGCTGGTAGGAGGGGCTTTCTGAGCTGAAATTTTAGCCTCCGAAGAAGGGGTGCTGCCTGTCTGGGGTGGGGATCTCTGAGGGGGTCCAGTGAGCCTAGTTCTTGCAGTGTAGAAAATGGAAGATTGGAATCACCTGCAGCTTCTGCAATCAGCTGTTGTTGACGGGTGTTGAGCAGTTGTTGGGGTGCAGCTGACAGAAGACAAGAGGCAAATGAGAAGAAGCAGGTGCCTTCTGCCTCCCTAACCATCGCGGTCTCCCTCCAGCGCCCTCTGTTGGCAGAACCTAGCAGAACCTAACAGAGCCGCCAGTCAAGCCAACATGGCGGCCACATGGTCCCAGCCCCACCATCAGAGTGACCGTAACTTAATAAACAGTTTCCTCCAACTCTCTTCTCTGTGTCCCCTTCTAGAGAATAAACTCCATAAGAACAGGAATTTTGTTTTGTTTACTTCTGGATCCCAAAGACTGAGAAGAAACTGGAACGTTTTAAGTGCCTAATAAATACTGAATGAATGAATGAATGAATGTCCTCTAAATTTTGGAAGACACTTTGGGGGGGGGGGACATTTTACTCATGAGAAAACAGAGGCTTAAAGAAGCTAAATAATTTTGAAACTTAATAAGGATTTTATAGGCACAATATATTTCCATCAGTCAAATAAGTATGGATCACAAGACATGGCAGCCTGGACCCTACAGACATTTTGGAGCCCTTGTGTTCTTCTGCCTGTTGTTTTGATGGGTCTTTGTGTCGGTGGCTGAGCTGATGTTTCACCTGAGTAAGAACCTGAGAGATGATAGTTTTGGCTAAGAAGAATTGGTTGGCAAGGGTGCAAGAAAATGTGCGAGGATGTAGTATTTTGGGTGATGTTCTAAGTAAATGCTGTTCAGATTATCTGTGTAACGTAAGGCTTAGGATGTCCATTTGAAAAAGAGGACCTGAGATAAGTTCAAGGCATTTACTCACTGCACTCAGCAAATGAGTGGATCTGGCAGGTATCTAAATACCTACATGTGTATCCAAGTGTGGAGTACCAGCTCCTGATAATTTCCCTTTAGGCTAATCGCATTAGACAACTAACAATGACTCTACTATTAGATGTGGTTTTTGTTTTGAGGAAGATAACTTCTGATTGCAAGTGTCCTATCCATCTTCTTTTATCTTCCTCTTTCCACTTATCCATTCTCTTCTGATTAATGTATCTATAGCATTTCAATGATTAGATATAATTGAAGAGTTCCAGATCTATTGCATTAGGATTATATTCTATTTTGATACAAATAACCTAAACCAATGCGAATAACCTAAATTAACAATGGCTCAGGTTCAAGTTTCTATTTCACAAAATAGGAATCTGGAGGTGGGTAGTCCAGAGTTGGTATGGAGCCTTGATAGATTTCTGGGACTCAGGCCTGTTCTCTCTCTCTTCCCCTCTCTTATCATCCCTAACAGACGCATTTCCTAATGTGGCTCCCGAAGTATGACCAACAGGTTTCTGTTGTTGGCTGGAGAAGGAGAAAGACAGGTGGGCCAAAGGATGCATGCTATAGTCAGGTAGCTTTAAACAGCATCCTGGAAACTCCAGAACTCTACTTTACATCTCGTTGGTCAGACATTAGTCCCAAGGCCATATCTAGCTGCAAAGGAGGCTGGAAATGCAATGTTATCTGGGTACCATGTCAAAATAAATAAAAGCGAGACTCAGTTACTAAGGTAAAAAGAACAGGTGGCAATCAGCGATATCTCTGACACAGACATTTATCTACGCACTGCCTTACTCTGCCGAGTCTCGCACGTGTTCTTAGCCCTTTCTGGTCCTTAGGATGGCTTGAATATTTGGATATTGAAAAAGCAAATATTTGGAAGGAAAGAGGACAAAGGAGCTTACAGGGCTCAATACTCAAAAGCCAAAGTAAATTTATGAAGCCTCTTGAGATGGGAATAGTGATAAAATTATAGGTAACATTTAGTGAAGTCTTATCATGTGCCAAGATTTATGCCAAGGTGTTTTATATCTATTTAATACTCAAAATAAACCTATGAGGCAGTTCTTGTTATTATTATCCCCATTGTACACCTCGGGAGACAGTCCCAGAGAGATTTGGTGGCTTATCTGATCTTACCTGGCCAAGGATGGCGGAGATGGAATTTAGTTTTGGGACTCACTGATTCCAAAGACGGGCTTCAACTTCTATGTTCCTCAGCCTCCTGTGAGGAGGAAGATAAGAGGAGAGCAAGGTCATGATGGGAAAGGTCTATCCGGAAGTGCCAAGAAATAGTTTCTTCCCCTAAAGCTTCTGCTCGTGGTGAATGGAGGCAGCCATGTTTGTCCAGGGACTTGGACTCTTCAACAGACCTGACCGGTTCAGAGGTGGCCCCACCCCTAAAATGCATCATGACCATTCCTTTCCTTGGAACCTCTAGTCGGACTGGAGGAACTGAGCTGTGGGGGAACAGAAATGGAAGATTTCGTGGAGTGATAGAGACTTCCATCGGAGCATGGGGACAGAAGCCGTGCAGAGCCTGTGTCATTCTGGCCCCAGGACTGCCCTGAACTCAGGACTCTTTCTGGCTCCAGCTCCTGTGAGTTGTGCCTGGGAACTTGACCTTCGTGGCCTCAAGAGCCTCTGTCAGGCTTGCAGGAGAACTCTTCTTACTCAAGTTCACTTAGGTGTGCTTCTGACTTTTACAGCCAAAAGGACCACAACTGTTACAGAGAGCTGCATTTAGAATATATCTGTTGTAGAGTGGAATGATGCGCAGCACGGACTCAGCAGCCAGACTGCTCAGGTTCAAATCCAGCCTCACTACTTAGGAGCTGTGTGGCCGGCAGCAGATTGCTTTCTTTCTCTGGGCCTCAATTTCTTTCGACAACACGGCAGGGCACGCAGTTGATACTAATGTGTTTAATAGTATTATTATTCTTTCTGTGTTACGTTTTATGAAAAAAAATACTCTGCCTCTGATCATCATAAAACACAAGGCAATAGTAATACTAAGATAATAATAATGGCCACTATTTATTGATAGTTCACTCTGAGCCAGAGATCGTTCAACATTTTATGCAAATTAGTTCATTATTACTCGCGGCAACCCTACGAGAGAGATGATATCATCTCCGTTTTTGAAATAAGGAACGGAGGCCCAAAGAGAAGAAATAAGCTGTCCACGATCTCCAGTCAGAGACCAACTCAGGCTTCACGACTCCGTCTGTTCTGAAATCTGTGTGTGTCCACACACTCACCTCTGTGTGAAGTAGGCTTGGAAACACTGTTTAGGATCTTTTTGTTTCCTCATGAGATGCGCCACAGATTTCTCAAATGTCTTGCCCTTGTAGAGTCCTTTTTTATTTTTTGCATAACGAAATTACTTTAACATGAATTACTCCATTTTCTCTTGTACATCCTGGAGTTCATTGGCATAAAAAGCATGTAAGTCTTTTAAGTAAATAAGAAAGATTCACTCAAGGCTCAGTTAATATCTGTGAGGCCTATTTTCTCCCTTCGCTCTGACCAGCAAATGGGTCGTTTTGGGGGAGCGTTGAGCACACAACTTTCAGGCTGTGGATGAAGTCTGACACCCGTGGGGGCAGTGTGTGGGGAGGTGGGGGGACGTGAATGATAGAAAAAAGAGGCAATCGATGTTCAAACAATAGCTCACCAGCAGCAAAAGAAATCCCCCGTGAATTTCCGAACTCCGCTCTGTGTGGCAGGAGCCAGAGAGACTGCAAGCGGAAGCTGTCTCATGTCTTTTAAATCTATCCTGGCAAATTAGCTATTTTATGCTTTCGAATGCGCTCGGGCAGCCTGTGGTTGCGATGACTGACAGGCGGGGGAAATCTGGACCCCGACGGAGTAATGGTCTAAGGGAAGAGAAAAGAAAATACTCTGATTAGGTGTCATTGAAGGCTTTATTTGTCCTATTTACAACGCGAAAATATGAGGATACCATCCTGACTTGATCTATTAAAAAGGGCTGAAACAGGTCTGGGAATGACAATACAGGTTCTTAGGAAGGTGAGTCTCAAAGAAAGCTGACTTTCATCCAGACTGGCTTGGGGAGTGGGAGAAGCTAAGTTTGGGGTCAGGTTTGGGCAGACACTGGTACTGTTTCTAGAGCCGAGAAAATTTCTGGAGTCTTAACCCCAGATCTCTCTTACTCTTTTCTTTATTGCCTGTTTTTATTTTTCATGTCCCCTTTATTTCATTTTTAAAGATTTATTTATTGATTTGAGAGAGAGAGAGAGTGGGGGGAGGGGCAGAGAGAGAGGGAGAAAGAGAATCTCAAGCAGGCTCCATGCTCAGTGCAGAGCCTGACACGGGGCTCGATCCTGTGACCCTGAGATCATCAGCTGAGCCAAACCCAAGAGTTGGGACACTCAGCTGACTGAGCCACCCAGGAACTCCTTCCTGGCCCCTTTAGTAAACTTAAAACTTTTTTTTTTTTGGTCAGATCTTATGGGGAAATGGACATCAAGACTTAACTAGCTTTGTTTCTTTACAACAAGAAATGAGATTAGCATTCCACACTTCATTACAGGTGTTTCAATCTCACAGACAAGGGTTTTAAAACTAGTGACAGAATCCTGTCCAACCTCCTCCCACTGGACATGAAAGGTTATTAGAGAACTCAGTGCTGGAGGTGTTTTCAATTCAGTTCAGTCATATTTTGCTTCATCATCTAAGCAGTGACCGTGGTTGACGACGTCATATTTTCATACTTCGCTAAGTAAGTATTTCTTCATATAGCCTTGCTAAACAGAACCTGTATTAATATCCAGCTGAAATGACACTCCTATAGCAAGGATGATGGCGAAACTTAAAATATGGTGGTTTAGGAAGTAATGCATCATAGATTTCATTTCATAAACTTCTAATCAAACTCATTTTAGTGTTTTTCAGACAATACCTTATAATCCTATGATCGTAGTGCATCAGGTACCAAATGTATGGTAGAACGATTTTTTTTTCCAGTATTTAGAGTTTGCTAAGCATTTTCACTTGCTATCTCCAGAATCATCTAAGTTAGTTATCAGTCCTGATCTGTACATGAGAAATTTGACGTTGATGGAACATAATGTCTCTTAACTGTGCGAGAAGCACAGAACAGAGGAGAGTCTTGACAGATAACCACCTACCCACTAGAGCCACAGACCCAGCCGGACCCATCAGACACGTGGTCTTTCTCCACCTTCCTATGTCGGAAACCTTAGCCAAGATGCCGCTCCCTCAATTTGGAATCAATTGGGAAAAACAGAGTGTTTTTTTTATTCATAAAGGAGGTCCCATTCCTTGTTGTGTTAATCCTCTCCCTTTTAAATCCTTTTATCTCTCTTGAAAAAATAGCCATGGATAAGATCTTAACCTTGTATTTCCAGCAAAATTCGGATTTTTATGGGTAAATCCCTTGCCCATTGCACATGACTCCCCGGTTTCTCAATGAACATTGCCCAGCGTCTCCATTGTTACCATCCCGTGGCATGCGTGGCAAAGGAGATAAACCGTACAATTAGAGGGTATAGCTGTAATTACCTCTGCTTTCTAAACCACAGTGTAAGATCCTTATGCTACTTCCTTTTGAATGCGATAGAATTAATTGTGATTACTATGTATCATATAGCATTAACTAATAAACCCAACTAAGCTACCTAGTAATTCGGAGTCATTGCACAACAAGGCCGGTGGTGACTTAAAAAGCCCGATCAGCATTTATGAAATGTACAAACTGCCTTCACCACTATTGTAACCCCTCAGATTGTTGTTGTTTGCCTTCAGCTGGGGATTACAGCGCTCATAAAAGCCTGAGGGGCAGTGCGCTGTCCTCTGCCTGGAACACCTGGAACTTCACAGACGCTCCAAGCCCCAGCGCGGCTGACTCCTCGACATAATGTCACTCACAGTGCAGTTTGCGTGCATTTAGAATGAGGGCTGCGGACTGAATTTCTGTGTGCACCTCAATGGACTTGGGGCATTTGGGGGAGAAGTCGGAGCGTCTTTATGTTCAATCAGCAGGGGAGCCTGTTATACTGGAAATGTCAGGTAGTGGAGAGAATGGAAGAACGGGTTTGGAAACATTAGAACTCCTGTTCATCCCACTCACGCGCTGACCTATCACCCAGTTTTTTTAGAAACGTCTGGAACTAAAGTCTGAAACATTTCTCCCCCCTCCTTGTAATGCACATTTGAGTTCTGGAATAACAGACGGGTATCCTCCCAATGAGATACCGTACCTGAATCTGTAAGTCGATCTACCCTGGTATCGGTCTATCTGTGTATCTTTGTATCTATGTCTATGTCTATTTGTGAACTTGTGTATCTCCCTTTATATCTTTATGGGACATGCTGGCACGAATAGGTCCCGATTACTAACTCCAGCCTGGAGTTCACGGATAACAAGAGGAAACTCGAGAAGGGCCTGAGTAAGTTTGGAGCCTGAGGCTCTCTGGCTTTCCAGAAATCCTGCAACTCCTCCCCACCACCCCTCCGCCGCCACCCCCAACAGGTTGCCTGTGGGATGTCTCTTGCCCTCGTCTCTCCTCCTGCCAGCTCAGCTCTCAATTAACCAGCGACTGCACTGTTCTCACAGCTTCGTAACTGGGTCCCCCGCCCCCACCCCTCTAATCCATCCCAAACCACGCTCCCTACCTCCTGTTCTGATACTGCCCATAATTCCCTAAAGCTTATGGCTGGGGGCCGGAGGCCCATTGTGGATTTCCTCCTAGGTCCTGCACGGTGCCTTTCTCATTTCTGTTCCGATCAGGACCCTTTGCTTCAGGACCCCTGGCGCGTTGGTCTTCTGAGACATTGTACAGCACCTTCCTTGTTCTGCCCCATTTCTTGCCTGAGTCTTTCCAGCTGAAATGCTGTTCCCCATCTCAGCGTTGGAGCCCAACTTGAATGTCATTTCTGATATTAAAAAAAATCTTTGATTTCCCCAAAGAGAAGTCACCCGAGACAGACCACATGTCCCCCAGTTGGTTGGCATTCTGTCGCACCGAGGGAATTCTCTGGCTATTCTACCCACAGGTTGGAAACCAGCCTCTTTACAGGACGTGGAAACCCCTTCATGGCTAAATAGGTGACTGTTGGAAGTCAAGCTTGGATGTCGTTCTGGGAGAGGCACTGGGACTCTTGACATCTGGGCTCACTTTCGTGATGCAAATATTCTGTCAGTCCTGTGCCTTTGCACACGCTGGCTTTCATCCCCGCCAGCACCCTTCCCAGTGCGGAGGGAGCCCCTCACCCTCAACATGGCTCATGGGTCACCTCGGTGTCGTTCTAGCTTCCCAGGCATAGTTAGGTCTTTTAACGGTATTCACCATGTGGCTTTGTGTTGTTTGTCGTTATTTACTTAGAGGTGCCTAGATCCTACAAAGATTTAAAGTAAAGTTTTAGATATTTCCAAATTTGAGAATCTGGTAGTTTTTCTTCTCTAGAGATCACGCCAGGTTGTAGAGGTTATTATGATTTTAATAGGGGTGTGTGGACCAGTCCAAAAAATAAGCAAAATCATAAAAGTTAGAACTGAACAGGTAAGTAGAGATTGCTTATTCGAAATTTTGCTATGCAGCTGAGGAGTCGAAGGATTTTCTAGGCTGCTCACCATCCAACACCATTCTTTTGTACTTAAAGGATTTAGGTGTTGTTGTTGTTGTTGTTGTTGTTTTCCCCTGAATAAATGTTACTAATGCATGGTTGTCTTCATACGGATTTGTCTCTTTTTCTTTCAAGAGTTGATCTTTGGTCTCTTCATTGGATTGTGGCTGAACAGAAATCTGCTGTCGTTTTCATCTTTGATCATTCTTAATATATTGAGGTATGAGATGTAACTATTCTTTTGACTGCTTTGAAGATTTTTTCTGTATCACTGGTTTTGAACAATTCGCTCATAATGTTCTTTGGCCTGATTTTCTTCATGTGTCTTGTGCTTTGGATTTGTTGAACTTCCTGGAACTAAGGGTTTACAGTTTTGTGAAATTTGCAATAATTTCAGCCTTTTTTTTTTTTTCCCCAGATGATTTTCTTCACCCCTCCTCTCTTTTGGAGACTCCAGTGACACATGTCTCTGCTTGATTGAAATTTTCCCACAGCTCAGTGATATGCTCTTCTTTCTGTTTTTAAATTCTCTTTTCTCTGTGTGTTTCATTTTGAATAGTTTTTATTGCTATGTCTTTGAGTTTATTAATTTTACTCTTAGAACATCTCATTGGTCATTAATCCCATCCAGTGAATTTTCCATTTCACACATTGATGTTTTCATCTCTAGAACTTGGATCTGGGTCTTTTTAATATTTTCCATCTTTCTCTTTAACTTTTGAACAAATGGAATATATTTATCATAACGGTTTTAATGTCCTTGTCTGTTAATTCTAACATCTGTATCTGTTCTGGGTGTGTTTTGATCGATGGACTTTTCCCTTCAGTATGGATCATATTTTCTCTCTTCTTTGCTCTCCTGGTGCTTTCTTTTTTTTTCTTTTCTTTTTTTTTTTTTTTTTAAGATTTTTATTTATTTATTCACGAGAGGCAGAGGGAGAAGTAGGCTCCTCGCTGAGCAGGGAGCCCCTGCGGGACTCGATCCCAGGACGCTGGGATCATGACCTGAGCTGAAGGCAGATGCTTAACCGACTGAGCCACCCCGGAGCCTTGCCTGGTGCTTTTTGATTAGATGCCAGACATTGTGAAATTTACACTGGTGGGGGCTGGATTTTTTTTTTTTTTTTTAATTTCTATAAGCATACTTGAACCTTGTTCTAGGCTGCAGTCAAGTCACTTAGAAACAGTTTGACCATCTGGCTGTCGCTGTTAAGATTTGTTAGGTGGGTTGGAGCAGCGCTCATTCTAGGAATAATTATACACCACTGCTGAGGACAGACCCATTTATTCCTCTCCAGTGGCCTGTGACTCTTTAAGCTTTCCAGTCTGGCTCATGGGAACTATCTCCAACACTAAGAGAGTGCCAAGCACTGTTGCCTCTGCTAAATTCTTTTGGATGGTTCTTTTCCTGCATTGGCTTGCTTCATCACATGTGTGAGGGGATCGCATCACATGCAGAGGGGATCCCCTGCAAATGTCTCTTTCTCAGCAGCTCTCTGTTCTTTGATACTTTGTACTTAGAACAGGACAGCCTTGCTGTCCCCAGAGCTGTGCCTCCATCTCCATAACTCACGGACTCCGCCAAGCTCCCCCTGAGTTGCCCCTCCCTGTCCTGTGGCCTGGAAACTCTCAGGGCAGAAAGCAGGGACTCTTGGAGAGCTCATCGTGTTTGCCTCTCATCTTTCGAGGATGATTATTCTACACTGTCTGATATACCTGATCTTACAGACCATTCTTACATATGTTTTTATCCATTTTTTTGGTTTTGTTCTTGGTTGTTTCAGGCGGGAGGGAAATTTGGTTGCCATTATTCTGTCTTGGCTTGATTAGCTTGATCTGAAACTCTATTTCCCATGTTTCTCCTCAAAAATATGACTCAGCCTGGAATAAAGTCTAATTACCCACTCTTTGTCATTGTTTGTGTCTTTTTAACTTTTTTTAGTTGGTTTTCTCCAAGAGAATGATTGCAACTCGCTAGAGCAAAGTGATTCTTCTGAATAAAGAACCAATTGTTTTGCAAGTGTTCCTCTTCCTCATTTGCCAAATATTGTCCTTTGTCACTGCAGAGCTTTAATATTGATCCACATGTGTCCTTGGCAATGCACATCCTGCCACATTTGCCTCTGTTGTGTCTTATTGGAGCATATGTTTTATTGCAGATGGAAATTGTACACATTGCGGGCTAAGAAGGTTCAGACCAATATTTACAAAAGTGACAAGCTTTGGGCAGCTAGAAATCATATTTCTAATACGTTGTGCTATTGGATAATGCTACAACTCTCCTATCTGTAATGGAGGACTCCTAATGGATTCTTTCTTCTCTTTCTCCATCAGCATATATCTGATGTCTAATTATGTCAACTGTATTTCTATAAGATCTTTCTCATCTGTTCTTCCCTCTGCATTTCCACTTTCCTAGTTTGGGCTCTAATAAAATATCCCTTGACTGCTCTGATTGTCTCTCTTCCCAATTCCCCGTGCTGACCCAACAAATCATCAAACACATATTGCGTATATTCTTTGTTTCAGGAAGTGTTGATGACGGGTGTAAGATGGACCAGTAGTACTAAAGCAAAACTTTACTGTCTACCCCTTCCCTGTTCAAAAAATCTTTAATGAATTCCTCCTTCCAAGAGAATAAAATTCACACTCCTTTGTATGACTGTCAGAAGATCTCTCTCTTTTTTAAAAATAGGCTCCATGCCCAGCACAGAGCTCAGTGTAGGGCCTGAACTCATGACCTTGAGATCAAGACCTGAGCTGAGATCCAGAGTCAGACGCTTCATCAACTGAGCCACCCAGCCACCCCTGTATGACTGCCACAGGATCTAATGAAGCCTACATTTTTTGTTTAAAAAAATGTTTTTTGTTCTTCTGTATCAAACATTCTTTTTGCTTTAGTAGACTTTGATATAATGTGCATTTATTTCTCCCCCCTTCAAGTTCTGACTGAAAGGCCTCTCTACCACAAAGCCTAATTTGATCACTTCCACACCAGGGGTTTATTTTCTTGTGCCTTCTCCCACTTTTCTTATTTTTATTGATGTTCCTATCTTACCTCCTTCATTGACTATAAGACAGCTTGAGGACAGGGTTGGCATTGGGCTCATCTTTTTATTTCCTGATGTGTTTTGTGCTTGATCATAGGTGTTCAATAAAAGCTTGGAGAATGGATGAGTAAATTAGAGCAATAACTCACTTAAATCAATTTCATCAAAACCATTCTAAATGCCCAAAAACTTCAGGAATGTTTATCTGGTGCCTACCTGGTGGGAAGAAATACAACTATGGCCCTTTGGGTTGGGCATGGGAGAACAGGGTCCTGTGATTTTTTTTTTTTTCATGGTTTCCTTTTGGATCAATGCAGATTATTATATTAGTAATTTGACACTAACCCTCAATTGGCAAAACATCAAGTTGATTAGTATAGTGGTATTCTAGTCCTTCACAAACTTATCCTTTGAGAACTACCATTTCAGAAGCTGAGCTAAGACCAAGACAGCTTGACAACAAATGGAGACATTTGCATGGCACATTGAAATGCAGAGTAGGTTTATTTTTCTTCTAGATAAAAATTATTAGTGGGTGCCTTGAGGTCATGGAAGTGGGAAATATTGAAAATATTTTAGAAAGCTTGAAATTTCATTTGATAAACTCCCAGCTCTGCCACTTTCTAGCTAGATGACCTTGAGCAAGTAACTTCACCCAAGTTTCAATTTTCTCTTCATTAAAATGGCCACAATAGCGCTCCATAGTGTTGCTTAGGAGTAAATTATTTTTAATTAAATCCTTAGCATAGTACTTTTTGTTATGCTAGAAAGCATTATATAAGTTCTAACTACTATTATCATTATTATATTTGTTATTATCGTATAGCACCACTGACAAAAATATTTAAATTTTTTTTCTTGCTGGAATTTTGGCTATATGAAACACTTTATTTGCATGTTGGATGAACTCAAAGTATATTTGTTTAGGAAAGAATGAGTCTCGGCCTTGTCTCATTGTTCATGGGAGGGCCTTAGGTTGGAAAGAATTCCATGACAGTGTGTAATATTGAGCACTGCAGTGAGAGAGAGATCGAGGAGCCTGTTTTCATTGAAGCCATTAGGATTAGCAAAGTAGCTCACTTGTGTTATCGAAATAGAATACTGCTTGGAGGAGTAAGACCAGCAGCCTGATGACGTCCTATTTATTTGATGATTTTAAAATCGCAAATATCAATCAATCAGTGATGTAGACAATACTGCCTTCCAGCATATTACTCATACCCAAGTTATCTGCTTTGGAGAGTCCCAATTAAATGCCATGGAGAGCATGACTTGGTAGGTTCCTGCAACCCAACATTTGAAACACTTAATATGTTTATAAAAAATATAAGTGGTCACTGTAAGTCCTGAGACGATCTCTTATTTCCAAACATATTCCTCTTCTGGTTATCACGAGGCCTGAAACTCCATAATTATAAATCCATTCTTTTGCGGTAACGCATTTGATCAGAGTTATCAGAATCATCTCCCCCCTTTCAATGTGTTACTATTACAAAGAGGGAAACCTTAAGCCCTGGAACTATTAAGCCCTTAGACATGTTTTCTTGGCAGAGAGGGAGGAAACGGGGCGTGGACAAAATGCTAATTTTGCATGAAATTAGGAGGAGCGCGGAGTACGTAGGCAGAGAGCCCAGGACCTCTTATGAGGGTGGGCCACAGTGATTCGGCGTGGCTGGGATGGCCAGAGTGTGGGGCTGGAGGCAGGTGGAAGTGAGACACAGCAGCACTTTGAGAAGGTGTCGCAGGGACATTGCTGGTTTCTTGATATAGTTAAAAGCCGGTCTCATGACCCACATATGTCAAATAAAGGTCTGGTATTAGGTATGGCGCTGCTCAGCCCACTTCACATGCTGACCCTGGGGGAAGGAATGAGGAGAGGTTTGGGTGTGCGGGTGTTGGGATGAGGACAAGGACCACAGCTACTGACACGGTGCAGGGAGCATGCAAACCTTATTTTTGCAGATATCTGCTTTCCCTGTCTGTACTCAGGGGTTGCATAAGCCCCAAGATCCTCTCCAGCTCTGACATCCTTGGATCCTGTAAACTCTTCTCAGCCTCCTGTTCTGCCATGTAGATAGGCGAAGTTCATCAATTCAAAATTTATGACGGCAACTATTTCTAGCCACTTGAAACCACCATGCCGGTATATGTGATGTGATAAATTGAGTCAATTACAAACACAAACAAAATTTAGCACTCCTCCCTCACTTATCTCTATTTCAAGTACCAGAGGTTTTAGGGTCTGAATCGTCTGCGTGAATTGTCCCAGCATTTCCCTTCAGTTTCTGTATGGAGATAACTCAAATTATGGCCGACGTTACCATTGCCCCCAATCTCTTTTTGGCTTCAAGATAATAAACATCTCCCAACAAGTGGAAAAAAAAAAATTGAGATGCCCTTTTCACTTTGACCATACAGATGGGAAAATTGTAAATAACAGATCCTTGACACTCTTCAGAAATAAAATGTGATGAAGAGTTCAGTAGTCTGATTAAATTCTCCCAATAAAATCTCACCTAGCTTATTCTTACCCTAGGGATAAAGGGCTGTGCACACAATGCACATTATTTTTCTTTTGAACATACTTGTATCTTGTCAAGATGTCATCAATACAAATACTTTGACGTTTTTAGTGCGACGATTGGGAAGCAGGTTGAATTTTTCAATCCTCCCAGCCAATATAAGTCAGTCTGAGATACTTAATTTCTATTTGAGATCCTTCGTTTCTATTATAAACAGATCCCGCAGTGGGAGATAAATTTCATGGTAACAGTTTGGACTTTTTTATGAACCACCTGCAAGTTTTCTGCAAACAACATGTTTTATGGGCGCTCAAGGCAATGTTCACCCATCAAGACCCGACAGCAAGAGGAGGATGGATGGGTCCTTATCTCAGGCACACATGGAACCTTCCTTGTCCCCTGGCCTGACCTCCCTCTGCACTCATTTATGAAAATGATTCATCTTTAAAGAGATTCCTCGCTCTGCCTGCAGGCTGTAGATCTTTCTGCACTGGACCTGTGTAGGCTGAGGTTATAAACTTCAGTGCGTAAGCCATTTGGAGGGGCTTAATTTTGAATATTAGAAGAAGCAAAGAGCACAATCCACATTTTCCTTAAAGGAACAGCCCTGGGACTTTCTTCTGCAGAAAGATGCTCCCAAGGGATTTCACTGACAAATTCCGTTGGCATTCGACTTTTATTCATGTAGCTAAAGTGTTGTCACAGTTAGCGCATTTAAATAGAGGGTCGACTGAGCCTGGCGAATAGAACCCAAATTGGGTGGTGACGGGAATATGTCACCCTCTGCTCTTTGTATTTCACGTTTGTGGAGGGTACTGTGAAGGTATTATTTGTGGCAGAACTAGTGGCCATTGCTGGGGTCCTTTAGAATATTTCTTTGAGCTGGAAGGCCTTGGAAGGTAAGAGGAGGGAGTGTCACTGAAGGGAATAAAGATCTGAACAAAAGTAGAAATAGGAAAGGAAAAAAAAAAAAACCAATAAGAATCGGTTCATTCATTCAGGCTGAACTCATGGGCTGTACAAACCAGGATTATTTCCACAGTTCCTGGAAATTGGTTTTCCCATTGGAAATATGGCAAGGCACCCTAGGAAATACATATGCACGGGAGTTTGGAGTTAAGAGAGAGACTGAAGATAGAAATGTCGATGTACTGGTTTTCAAAATTCAAGTTTTCGTGAACCATGGGTTAAGTAGAAAGGAGATGTTCTCGACTAGGGGTAGGCAAACATTTTCTGCGAAGGGCCAGATAGTAAGGTTTGAGGCTTTGTAAGCCACGTGACTGCTGTCACAACGACTCAACTCTGCAGTTGTAGCTTGAAAGCTGACAACGACCCTTTGCAAATGAAAGGGTGTGGCTGTGTTCCAATAAAACTTTATTTATAATGACATGAGATAGTGGGGATTTGGCTATCTGGCCCAGTTTACCAAGCCCTGTGTTAGTCTCCTCTGGTCTATCATCAAACTTCAAGCGGGCCTGTGGATATTTCTGCATTCCTAGACCAAGACCCATGCCTAAGGGTAGCAGTAACTGAAGAATAGCATTCTGTTTCATGCAAGGAGCAAAAATGAATATAACAAAAGCTAGTATTCTGCAAGATGGTAATTGGTAGTCCTTGAAAAACGTTTCTAAGGCTAAGTAAGTTGGGTAAATGGGAGCAATTCTTCTGGAGACTTTAGTTTTTCAAAGGCACAGCGAGTGTCTAAGAGCAGGGGTGGGTGGCAGTATTTCCCCAAACTGTTTGTCCATGGGATCTTTTTTGTATTTATGTCCCTTACCATCTTGGGACACCAGAGTTCCTTGGAATGTAACTGGGCAGCACTTCCCTCTGAAATTGTCTACCTGCCATTCCACATGGTCACAGTTGGATTATGTGCCTACCCGGCTCAGACCACTGTCCCAATCTCCAGAAGCCACCAGAGTAAAATTTTTCATGTCTCTTTATCCTGATGACTGGTTTTCTAATGCCAGCTTGCTCTTCCTGAGGAGGTTGTCATGAGCTCTACCGGCCTATCTGATATTTGTGAAAACAGCAGTTGAAATTAGATATTTCTACTCTAGTTCTTTCTAAACTCTATTTAGAGATAGCACCAAAAAACCCCAAAGAGACCCGCCTTCTGGAAATTTCTGATGCTATGTAGTCCTGTTCCTAGAAACCATGTCCTAAAGTGTTACCTTCAAGTGAATTCACTCAACTTCATGCAAAGCAGCGATCAAACCCAACGACTGTGGAAATTCGTAAAGGATAAGAGTTGTTCTCTGGTATAACGTTCTGTGCAGTGGAGAGTTGAAGAATTCAGCCCCTCTCTACGGAGCACCCTCCACGTTCATGGCCCAGAGCAAGACTCTATGGAAGTTAATATAGTTAATAAGCTACTTAGTCTCATCTTTGAGGAGATTTTAAATTATGCAGTTAAGGTTAAAGGGGTTATGGGAGGGCAGTTGTTTTCAGATTAGGGAACCCCGAAGATCTACAGAGCTCCTCATGGAGTGGGGGATATGAGCTGCGGGGTCTCTGAATCCCTGAACTCTGCTTCAATCAGAGTAGCTCTGATATTACCTAGTTTATGTTCTAGATACATAACAGTCATTGGACTCCGGAAGACACATCTCTTCTATCTACCTTGGTGCCACTTAATACTCTGAGCCTGTTTCCTTATCTATCAAATGTGGCAGGCACCCAGGCTTCATAGATTTGCTTTCGAGATTAAATGAACGGATGCATATGAAGTCCCCAGTCCAGTTCCTGGCACATAGTAATGCCTTAATAAAGGACAGCTAAGATAATAAAGTAGAACATGATAAAAGTCATGAGTAAATCACAAGGTGCCTTGCATTTCATCTCATGAAAAGTTAGACTCAGAAACATTTGTTGAAACAAAGATCGAGTGGAAAAAATAAGAACAAGATGAATGAGAGAAGGGGTGGGTGACCTGGCTGGGGGATCACATAGGAGCAGGAACATCAGACCTGCACTTTCACCCCAGCTCCTGAGATCCAGCAGCCTGTTGGCCAGAAAGGAAAGATGCCAGTTGTATCTGGACTACTGAAATGTCTCAGAATCTATGGGAGTCATGACTAGTGTGGATAAGACCTACAGCCCCTATGAAACGTCAGATGATATTATGGGGAGGTTTTCCTAGAGATATGGAAAGGGAGGAGTGGAGACAGAAGGTGGGGAGGGAGGGGAGAGAGAAATTATAGTTCTAAAACAACATAATGCCAGCTGTGTGAAAGATAATCCTAATTTCATGATTTGATTTTTCTTGTAAACAAGCTCAGTATCTTTTCTATGAATCTGCTCTGTTATAATAAGTAGGTCTGCAATTATATTTTTTAGGCATCAAATTTCTTCTTGATAGGATCCCCTGGAATATAAAATATGACTTCAATTATATTTTTTAAGATTTATTTATTTGAGAGAGAGAGAGATCCCGTGAGAGGAGGGGCAGAGGGAGACAGAGAATCTCAAGAAGATTCCATGTTGAGTGTGGAGCCCAAATTGGGCTTCATCTCAGGACCCTGAGCTCATGACCTGAGCCCAAACCAAGAGTCTAAGCTTAAATGACTGAGCCACCCAAGGGTCCCTGACTTAAAATATTTTTGAAGTTAGGTACTAAGTTTATCCAAATCCTCAATCCCTTAATCCTTGAATTGAATGGGATGGCACTTTTCACTATATACATGAAAAAAACTTTTCAAGGTAGTATTGTAACATCGGATGATACAGAGAGAGAGAAGCCAAATTAGGGAATGAAAAATTGGGGGAAGGGAAAGGTGAGGCTGAGAAGGGTCTCCTGGTTCCCAATAGAGACCAGGAAACCCCTAGTATTCAACTGAGAGCAAAGAAGGAATTTTTTGGGAATCTGGGATTTTCTTTCAGTATTTACGTACATGAAGTATATCTCCTTCTCTCCAACACTTACAAGTGAATTGAATTAATAATCGTAGCTCCTCTCCTATGATTTCCTCTGTGAAAATAATAGTATCACGGCAACATGGGGGAATTAAAGACACAGCTACAACCTGAATTTTGTTGGGTCATACTCCTGTTTCCTTTTTACCCCTCTGGCCCCATTACTTCCCATCCCTCCTGCCACCCTTATAAATGGACGTTGGCAGGGACATTTCATATCTCCTCACCAACCCCCACCCAAAACCCAAGAAAACCCATTCGTGTGCCTTCCCTTGGAATTGGGGAACCAGTAACGTTGATCTGACTTCAGCCTGTTCCTGACCAGAAACCCTTGCCTGCTGGCATTCCCGCCACTCCGGCTGTGCCTTGCTGGGATGGGTCCTACTGTGACAGCTGGCTACACGGTTGTGAATTCCAGGAGTCAGTTCAGCCAGGCAATACTGCCATTTCTCCTCCCCTACAGATCTTTGGCATTCTCCAGGAGCTTATGCTACATAACGCTAAAGAATGTCACTCTTCTCTTTAGGCATTACATTGCGTAGCTTGACTTAAGAGTGCCATGAGGGCTCGGCTGGTAGATCCAAGTGCTAGACACTAGGTTGTCAGAATCACCTGCTCTCCTAAATTTGCACGATTCTCATTTGTATGGAATAATCTTCCAACAGGAGTCTCCTTGGCCAGCATATAAATAGCATTTTGTTTTCTTCCCTTCTATTCATTCTGTAAGTGCACCCAGGCATGTCTTTGAATGGTGAGTGTAGTTAAGGCTCAATATGAGATTCCTGTTCTTTATAAAAATGAAGGAACTAACAATTGCAGTGTCAGTAATGGGGCTGTTTCCTGTTAGCTTGTTTGAAAAACTGGGGAATGAAGAGAGGCAAATCGCGGAGTTATTTCTAGGTTCACAAGGAGCTATTTTACTTTAAGGGGGAACAAATAGAACCTGGACATTAGAACTGAAAAGGGGTCCTAGAGATTATCTCACGAAACACTCTAATTTCACAGATGAAGAAACTGAGGTCCAGAGAGACCACAAGACTTGCACAATGTCTGCCAGCTATTTAATGGTAGAATTCAGATTTCATAATACTTGGTCCCATAAAATTTTTCACTCTGCCATGTTGTTCATCAGAATTGTGTAGACATGCATCCTTTCAATGATTTTATTCAACATTTAGGTAGAAAAATGAGGACTGTTCCTTCATTCTGCTCTTTCGAGTAAGCAGGAATACCTGCAGATTCATTTGTCGTGCTCTTGCAGTGGAAAGTCTAATGACTCAAGGCCGGGATATCTATCTCACGGAATGCTTCACCAAATTTCTCTTTTTTCCTCCTTTTCCCTCAGACTCATTGGCTTTTGGCCAGGTCTTTGCTATTACTTTGTATTTCAATCAAAGTAGAGGCAGGAGAAATAAAGAGAGATAAAAATCAGAACAATAAGTGCAACCATTTGGGAGAAAAAGTGTGGCGTGAGGGTTGGGATTATGTGTGGACCGCTCTTAGCTGTGTTCATTGTGTTCACTGTGTTTGAGGGAAGACATATGAATGCTCAATCTGGACACATCAGTCTTCAGCTGGCAGACCTCTCTAATGAAGACCTTGGCCTTTTGTAAGAAGTTTAATCTATAAAATTCTGAACTTCACCATCGCATTCTTTCAGATGGGATTACTAATAAAGAGATTCTGGATTTCTGCATAATCAACTTTTAGTAGAATAATGCTTTGTATGCACTGGATTTTGAAACATGCATCTGTTCAGCAAGGTGGGATGTCCTGTAATTCATAATATGTTTTGGTCTATTTATTTCTAAGGTATTTACTTTCACATCCTTGCTCTTGGCTTGACTTCTTTGCTTGGCCAAGCTTAGTATTGTTTCAGTCGCATTTGTATAGAGCCTTTCTTCTTTTGAGTCCTCTATGCTTCAGTACAAAGATGCAGAGCTGTGTAATTGCTGTGTGAGTGCTGGCTGGAAAATCGACACGAAGTGGTGGAAAAATCTGCCCAGGTCTTGCCTTTGAAAATGCTTTTGCCTCCATTCCAGTCTCAGTGTTAACAATGGTGCTCTAGAACTCATCTGGTGCTTTTCATCTTCAAAGTCCTTTGCACCCATTAACTAATTTATCCTTATTACATTCTAGCCAGGTAAAAAGGACAATCATGGTGGATCAGAATATTAGGGGACCCGAAAGTCCTTACAATATTACATCCTTGCTCCCCTAAATAATGCCCCCAAACAAAAATCCCTTCAAGGGTACCTGAATCTCCAGGGTATTTCTCTCTAAAACAGATGCTGCTTTTGTTGATTCCAAATTTAAAGCTCAAAAAAGGGGGCGGGGGAGGATACATTTTAGCAGGACCAAAACTGAATATGTACAAAAGTCTGTCCACCTTACTGAGCCGCAGACCACTGTTATGCTCTACTTCCATTTTTTTTAAAAAACTAAGCTGTAATTTATATATGGTATGATTTCTCCTTTTTTATTATTATGTTCAGTTAGTCAACATATAGTACATCATTAGTTTTTGATGTAGCATTCAACGATTCATTAGTTGTGTATAACACCCAGTGCTCATGACAACTGTACCCTCCTTAATACCCATCGTCCGGTTACCCCATTCCCCAACCCCTTCTCTTCCGTAACCCTGTTTGTTTCCTGGAGTCCAAAGTTTCTCATGGTTTGTCTCCCTCTCAGATTTCTTCCCATTCAGCTTTCCCTCCCTTCCCCTGTGGTCCTCTGTGCTGTTCCTTACATTCCACATATGAGTGAAACCATAGGAGGATTCCTCCTTTTCAGTGCTCACTTCTGCATGAGGTCTCACAAGTGTGTTCAACTGACTAACCACCATCACAATCAAATGTAAAGCAAGTCCATCGTGCCCACCGATGTCCCCTATGACTTTGCAGTCAATCCCTCCTCCCCAACCACCAGCAATGCTATTTCTGCAGTTTTGTCTTGACAAAGACCTCATATACATGGGATCATAATATGCAGCCTTTGAACTGTGGCTTCTTTCCGACTTAGTATAATGCTAGCTGCTGCGTGCCGTCGCCTGTATTAGTAGCGTGCTCCTTTTTATCAGTGGTGTTCACTGCATGGACGTACCACAGTCAGCATTGGTACCGTCCTGCATATGAGGGATCTTTGGATGGTTTCTAGTTTCTGGTGACGACAAATAAAGCCACTATAAACATCGGTATACATGTTTCCGTGTGGATGTAAGTTTTTATTTTTTTGGGCAGAGTTATACTTAAATTTTTTTTTTTCAGATGGGAAAGTAAGAGTGGATATAAGCACTCAAAGCAATGTACAGGAGAACTGTTTCTTGGCTCTTGATAGTTAAACTTTTTGAGTAAGGATTTCTTTAGGCTCTAACTCACAAGGCCCCCAGAATTAAAAAAAAACAAACAAGCTGTGTCTTCAGCTTGCTTCCAAAAAACTTGATAAATTAGTCACATTTTTGGTCATTTAAGAAATATTAATTGAGTGACTATTATATGCCAGCCACTCTTTAGGCAGCGTTCTTGATAATGAAGTACGAGACAAGGATGTTTCTAAACAAAGTTGCACTTGCTGCCTTTCTACACCAGGATTCTCTATTCCCATTACTCTTTCATCAAGTCTCTGCATGTGTGTGGGGAGGTGAAGGGTGGAGAGAGAGCGGAGACGTTCCTAAAGATCCCCTGTATCTTCCGACAGAGAATGAGAAGTTGCATTTCTAAGATCTGTTAATTCCTGGTAGGATTTTATAAACCTGGAGCATCTGGGTGGTTCTGTTGGTGATGCATCCGACTTAGGTCATGATCCCAGGGTCCTGTGATTGAGCCCCGTGTCAGGGTCCCTACTCGGCGGGGAGTCTGCTTCTCCCTCTTCCTCTGCCACTCTCCCTGCCCGTGAATGCACTCTCTCGTTCTCTCTCTCAAATAAATAAATAAAATCTTAGTAAAAAAAATTTTATAAACCTTTGTTTACAGCAGGCATTCGTCTCTCTTATTATGCCCCCCACATTGGGTGATAGATTGCGAACTTACAGCAAAATGGACATACACGAGTCGGTAGAGTAAGTGAGGATGGGCTGTCTGCTGGTGTGAGAGGAGAGGTCCCTGGAAGGGTTCTACTAGGAAGCTCTATCCCCACCGTCTTGTTATAAATGTGTGAGCAGCTGCTATGGGATATTTACTGCTTTGCGTTAGCATTATTGTAATTAAAAATAATAAAATGTCACATCATACTGGAAGGGAGAGTGTATACTCCAGCATCACCTTCTTGGTGTTAACTAAGAGGGATCGGCCCCAGGAAGGTACTTGCAAGGAAGCAGCAGTGAGGAGGTGGGCTCAGAGGCAGCCGTGCGTGGAGGTAAACTGCCTACTTCACATTTTCGTCTGAGATTGATTTCCCAGGAAAAACAAGAGGCAGAATGCTGCGTCCAGTCTCTCCATTCACTCCTTACAGTGCTTGATTTTACAACCAAATCAAGAAACTAGTTGGGCCAATAGATTCACCATCAGGGTTTCAATACATCGAGTAGTTTTGGGGTTCCAGAAAGAAAGAAAATGAAATGTTGGATCAACAGATTTGGCCCACATAGACTGCTAGCTGGTTTGGGAAGCAGGAAAAGCTCTCAGCTAACTAACCACTAAACAAAATGTAGCTTTGGAAGCCGTGGGTCAGCCCCACGAAGGAAGACAGGACTTGAAGTTTAAAAAGAGCCTATTTCTTTCTCAAAAAGGGCCAGGATCCTTCTTGCTCTTCGAGACCACCGGCGCTAACATTTGGCTCCAGTGATGTGGAAACCTCAAAATGACGAGTAAGGCATTTTCTGGGAACCCGAGCTCGCTCTTTTTCCTGATGAATTGTCATGCCCTTCTGAGAACATAACCCGTCAGTCCTCTGAACTAGAGAATCAGATAACCAAGTCATGCTCAGCTGATTTGCCAGCCGATAAATGATGAACTCTACTGGCGCTCCCTGCCCACAAGTCTTTTGAGAAGAAAGCAGCGAGTCTGAGATCATGAGGCAGCGGGACTCACAGCAGAGTCATGGTTCCTTGGCCCACACAGTGAGAGGGGTACCTTCCGTGTCTTCCTCAGCATTCTATTTGTGCATTTCACCTGTCACTTTCACAGAAATGATTCGAGAGCTTCACGGGGCCAGAGACACAGCAGATGTTCAATAAATATCAGAGAATGAGGCTCACGGTGGTGACAGCTATACTCAGAGGTTGAAGCAATATGCTTCAGCTGATGAGTTGCCTTCCCTACCATCCCGGAGAAGCATTCTGCACACATAGGGCCTGATTAAATAAGAGAAAAAAATTATGCTCATTCTAATTCACAGAGATTCCTTATGAAGGTTTGGTATCTCCTCGTTCTTCTTAGGGCCCAGGAGCATTGCAAACAAGCACCCAACAGTCAAAGACAAGCGAAAGGTTTGGTAATTGGTACAGATTAGAAAGCGGCTGGATACGGCAGGGGAGTGAGCTCAAGACAAGGAGCTAGAATTTTGTGTAGACGATATTTTTTTTTCCTAGGCTGTTGAGAATATGGAACAATACAGAAGATTTTTGTTTTGTTTTGTTTTTGTTTTTGTTTTCCTGTGGGGGCTGTGTTTGGGGTGTGATACTGTGAGGAGAATGGGGACAATATTTAGAGAACTTTTTTTTTTTAAGATTTTATTTATTTATTTGAGAGAGAAAGCATGCACGAGAGAGCACAAGCGGGGGGGGAGGTGCAGAAGGAGAGGGCGCAGCAGGCTCCGCTCTGAGCAGGGAGCCCAGACTGGATTGTTGGCTCCATCCCAGGACTCTGGGGTCATGATCTGAGCCCAAGGCGGACGCTTACCCCACTGAGCCACCCAGGCACCCGTAGAGGACTTTTTTTTTTTTTTTTTAACTCACCTCCAAGGTAGAACATCGGTCAACAGAGAGTTGCGGAGGTGAACTTCAGGGGAGGTGCTCAGCTGGGAGGATGTTGGTGTTGATAACAGTAGTAGTAATGATAACGATACTAGGGGTAATAAGAGTTGACATTTATTGAGAGTTGACAATGTGCTGAGGGCCTGGATGATTGCTTAGCATGCATGATGTAATTGAATACCTACAACAAGAAGACCCATGACACAACTACTGTTAGTAAAACAAGGAAGCCATGACATAAGGGTTATGGTAACTACCCAAGGCCACGTGGCTTATTAAATGTGGTGATCCCACCAGATTCCGCAGCTCAAACGATTTGCGTGGGTTCAAACGATAGGAAAAGGGATGATGGAAATAACGTTCGGATGGAAATAAATACAAGGTGAAAAAGGCAGGAAAAAAAAAGAGCTTGATTCACATTTCTCTCCAGTTGTCTTTGTTTTAATTTTTTTCAATCTTTTTGATCAGGGATCAGCAAACCATGGCCTGGGGGGTCAAATCTGGCCTGCTGCTTGTTTTCATAGGGCCTGAGAGCCAAGAATGGTTTATACCTATTTATTCAATGAGAGGGAAGAGTCAAAAGAATATTTCATGACAAAGGAAATGGCATGAAATTCAACTTTCCTTGTTTATAAATAAAGTTTTATTGAAACGCAGCAAAGCCCACTGGTTTAAATTGGTCGATGGCGGCTTTCAGTTCATTACCGCAGACTACGTAGCCTAAAACAGTTACTACCTGAGTCATCCCAGGCCAAGCTTGCCAATCCCGGCTTTGATTATCTGTGGAGACAGAGTTGAGAACAAGGGCTCTGACGGTTGCCTGCTGGGTTTCTATCCTGTCTCCCTCACTTGCCATGAGTCGGGGAAGGATTGCTTAACCGTTCTCCACCTGTGTTCTCATCTGTACAATGGGAACGACGGTGCCGACCCCACAGGACTGTAGTCAGGATATTAAACGAGGTACTTCATGAAGGGGTTTCAAAGACTGCCTGGCGTGGTAACTGTAATTAACATGTGATTCACATGTAACTCCGACCATGTGAAGTGTAATGGTCATCATCACGCTACTGCAGTTTTCTGTGTGATAGATAGTAATTGCTCTCCTAGCACCTCGTAGCCCCATCGCTGATTCATTCAGTTAAGGAAAGGGAGTGAGTCTGCTTTCACTGCGTCTCCCTGACCTACAGGGCCTCTTCCCTTATTAGAGCCAGAATGGTTTCCAGGGCTCCCCTTGCCTCGGGCCAGAAGCAGGTGTGGCCCAGATAACAAATCCACACCTCCCATCTCTCCAATTACAGCTGGCTCTCTCCTCACCGCCCTTGGCCTTGAACTGCAAGGCCAGGGTAGCTGTTTGGTGGGCGTGGGAAAATACCTGTGGATTTAGAGATGGTAACATGACGCACGACTTGCTGAGTGTATTCATGACCCCAGAAGGGTAGGAGACTTAGAAGGCTATGATGGGTCTGCAGATACTACTGAAGGAAATGGGCTGTCTTGTGGGTGAGAGGGTGGGCAGCTGTTTCTGTGAGGTGACTTCTGGGGGCTCCATCCCCGGCTAGACCACGTCAACTCTATAGACGGTCATTTTCGTTGAGGGATTTGTTACTTCACCAGCAGAGGGTGGGCAGGAGGGGGTCGGAGAGTAGGAGGAAGAGGCACTAGGGAGACTAGGAGGGAAGTAGCACCCAAATCCAGCTTTGCCTCCTTTACAGTGCTGCAGGGGGCCGGCTGAGGCTAAGTAAGATGTTAGCGTGAGGAGACGAGAAGGTGGACCCGAGTGCTAGCCACAGAGATGGTTTCCTCAGACAGAATCTTTCCAGAGCCTCATGGATCTGACTCTTAAGCAGGATAAGGACCTGACATGGCTGTTTCAGAACAGGTCATTACCCACTAATTAGTCCCTGTAACTGGGCTCCTCATTACCACAGGCAGTAGGGCAATACTCTAGTTTCTTATTCGAAAACCACCATCCACCTGAATGCAATGCTTTATTATGTCTTCTGCTTATCTTTTGTTTTATTTCTTAGGGAAATATACAAGAATGGAATTGGAGACTCAGGTTGACAGGTCCTTGCTTCCAACTCAATTACTAACCCTCAAGATGACTGAACTTCTGAGATTGTTAGCTGACCTTCTTTGTAATCTTTCAGGAGAGAAGAGAATGCATCCAAGGCATTGTGGTTTGATGCATGGATTCTGGATTCGAATCTGATTTATGCAATTCATAGCTTTATGATCTTCAATACAGAAATTCACATTTCCGTGGCTCACTTAGTGAATAGTGGTGGTATGGCCGACCCGGGAACAACATGCATCTGAACTACACATTCCCCTCGCACAGCTTTGTTTTTTGTTAATATGGTACAGCACTGTTGTGTATTTTCTCTTCCTTATGATTTTTGTCAAGAATATTTCTTCTCTAGCTTACTTTATTGGATGACTACAGTATCTAATACATACAGCATACGAGATATGTGTTACTCAACTGTTTATGTTGTCCATAAGGCTCCTGATCAATCATAGGTTATTAAGTTTGGGGGGGAGTCAAAAGTTATGTATGGATTTTTGACTGTGCTGGGGGTCAGCACCCCTAAACCTGCATTATTGAAGGGACAACTGTATCTCCCTCATGAGGTTGTTGAGAGGACTGATCTACTTTAGATAGAATGCTTAGCATGGTGTTTATTATTATTGTTTATTATCGTTGCATTATTACCTCCCAAGGAACAGCCATTCCACTTAGCGTTAAATATGTTGTTACAATGGATCCCCATGGCAACCATCTGAGATAGGGATTAATCCAATAGATGAAGTTACGGCTCTGTGAGGTGGAATAACTTGGTTCAAGTCACAGGGCAGGAAATGAGAGCACTGATATTCAAACCCAGTTTGATGAACTGCAGAGCCCATGTAATTTCTTTCTTTCTTTTCTTAATTTTATTTATTTGAGAGAGAGAGAGAAGAGAGAGCACAAGCATGGAGCAAGGCATAGTGAGAGGGAGAAGCAGATTCCCAGCTGATCAGGGAGCCCGATACGGGACTCGATCCCAGGATCCCAAGATCATGACCTGAGCCGAAGGCAGATGCCTAACCGACTGAGCCACCGAGGTGCCCCGAGCACATCTATTGCACATCTGAGATTCACGGATCTGCCACCAGACTGGGTCTCACCAGGCAAGCTATGTTAATTACTTGAATAATTAATGAGATAGCACACTTTCACTGGAACGTTTTCATGTAGAGTGTTTGCCTCCCATTCTTTTCATCAAGCAGTGAAAACGTGAAGTCAAATAGCAAATGCTGTTTAAGATTAAGTTACATGACTTTAAGGACTAAGTTTAAAAAAATTTTTTTTTTCCTACTGCCAGGCACTCAGTAGAAAAGCTAGAGACATTTTATTTCTTATCTCTCTCCTGTGAGTGCCAAGCAAGTGAACCTTATAAGAGTTTGTAAGCTGAAGAGTGTGTGTGACCATGTGGAACAGGTGATTGAATGTTGGTGGAGGTGGGAGTAGGAAAAGGGAAAAATATAATTAATTGTTACCAGAGGGAAAAGTTGAACTGGGTGGAGGTTCAGAATGACTCACCTGGATCTTTGACTCAAGTGACTTAATGAGTTTCTGCAACGCCTTCTGATAAAAGTTTGGCCAAGGAGATGGTGTTTTGTTCAGGGTGTAACCACTCCAAGCCTTGACTGCTATTTGGAAGCAATGCCTGCCATTTTGCAAAAGATGACGCAGAGATGGAGAGGCAAAGGGGGAATAAGTCGCCTTCACTGGATTGCTGATTTAGGATTCCCAACCGCACAGGTCTGAGCTGATGAACCTATCAAGAAGAAAAAAATAGAGTTCAAAAAATACCCGGGAGCTAAACTGTGTTTTAAAAGTGGAGCAAAACAGCCCAGAAGGTAGAGAAAAGAAAAAAAAAAGATCAAAGTTGAGGAAACAAGCCTTCGTTAGAGAATCATCCAACCCAAACAACAAAAAACAGGTGATGGCAATAATGGGCTTGCCTTCCTATGAAAATAATGGATTCAACAAGCATTCATGAGTCCATAATGAGATGTTTTAAATCACTGTGAATCTTGCTGCACTTGTAATCCCTTATCTGGTGTGCTAAACTTGGGAGCTATCTCTTGCTATTAATTTTTAAGCTTTTTTAAAAAAAATTAAAAAAAATTAATTCCATTTAGTAAATATTCAAAAGAGGAAAATGGGATGACCCTACTTACCACGGGTTCCTTTCTAAAGTCAAACAATTGTGTTAAGACTTTTCTCGAAAAGCTCTAATGGGGGGCACCTAGGTGGCTCATTTGGTTAGGCGACTGCAGCTCAGGTCATGATCCCAGGGTCCAAGGATCGAGTCCTGCATCGGGCTCCCTCTTCAGTGGGGAGCTTGCTTCTCCCTCTCCCTCTGCCACTCCCCCTGCTTGTGCACTCTCAATTTCTTTCTCTCAAGTAAATAAAATCTTAAAAAAAAAAATCTAATGGTTTGCATTTGCCAAATACAGTCTGGGCTTGTGAGCATGACATCCTGATCTTTTAAAAACTCATGAGGCTAATTTTTTATTTTGTATCTGATCACTTCTTCCCGTGAGCTCTATACTCTAATTACTCTGGGAGGTTTGCCCTTCCCAGGACACTGTAAGTGTCCTTAGGCTTTTGGCCTTTTGGCACAGAGAGTGTAATTCTCAATTTTTCTCATGTGAGAAACTTCAGTTTTCCTTCAGGAGCCAGATTTTGAGCCTTCCAAAAAGTTCGTGTTTGGGGTGCATTTCTTCCTGTGCCCATTTACTGATTTCCCCAGACGTATTGTGTGTGTGTGTGTGTGTGTGTGTGTGTGTGTATGGGGTGGGGGTTATGCAGCCATATGCAGATATCAAAAATAATTTCTCTAATACTTAGGGAGTGGCCATTCTTTCTCTTCTATAAATATATCACAACAGTTGACCTTGCACATAAATTCCTCTGGGCTTTAATGGTGCTTTTGTAGGAAACATTTTTAAAAGGAAAATGACTGGGGGCATCCGAGTGGCCCGGTCAGCTAAGCATCTACCTTTGGCTCAGGTCATGATCTCAGGGTGCTGGGATCAAGTCCTGCATTGGGCTCCCTGCTCAGTGGGGAGCCTGCTTCTCCCTCTGCCTCTCCCCCTGCTTGTGCTTTCTCTCAAATAAATAAATAAATGAAATCTTTAAAAAAAATAAAGGCAAAATGACTAGATTGAAGAGTTTTAATACTTTCAGGCCCTTGGTCCCAATGTCATGTTGCTTTCTGTAAAGGTAGATCTATTTACACATCTATCAGGAATACGAGAGTACTTGTCTCAATAGCTCCGATGCCCTCTAGGTCTTATTCTTAAATAATAATAATAATAATAATAATAATAATAATAATAATAATAATAATAATATAATAAAGTTAGAAAAAGAAAAACTGCATATTTTATAAGAAAAAGTGATGTTTGTGTTTAATATTTATCTCTCTGGTTCATAATTAGGCAACAACTATTTTTCTGTAACTAGTGGGTATTTGTGTTTCTTTTTTCCCAAATTGGCTTTTCTGGCCACTTGTCTGCTTCCCACTGGACAGGATAAGAAAAGGAGATCTATTGATCTCTGACAGTACCCTAGATGCTTTGCATTGATTATCTTTCCTAATAACCCATGATGTATTACATCCAGCTCAAAGAATGGCAAGGTGAAGCACAGAGAGGTTAAGTAAGAGTAAGTATGCATGGCAGAGTGACTGAGTCAGGAAGAGATATGGAAGAACTATGAGTTCCAGAAGCCTGACCCAAAAACCTTCACTCTTAGAAAATACCCTACATGGTGGCAATTGGCACTTCTTAAAGTCAGGCGTGTTGAAATGCTGTTTATATTTAGTAGAAGTCAGTCTTTTAGGGGTACAGGTGTAAGGTGACGGCACAACCCCCACCAGGGTCAAGACACAGAATGCTTCTATCATCCAGCACTTTCCCGCAGTCCTCTCGCTCCGCCCTACTTCCGGGTGACCACCGATCTGTTTCCTGTTCACATGCTTTGGCCTTTTCCAGAAAATCATGTAAATGGAGTCCTACAGTCTACAGCTTTCTAGCCGCCCTCTTTCACTTAGCAGCGTGCCTTTGAAATTCTTCTACTTTGTTTCGTGTGTCAGTTTATTGCTTTCCATTGTTACATAGTATTCCCTTCTGTGGATGTGATAGCATTGTTGGCTGTTTCGGTCCCACAGGAAGACATGCCCTAAGAAAATTCGGACTAATGTAAAACTGAAGTACTTGATGCTCTAGCTCTATCCTTTTTACCTTCATCCTTTCAAAACATGTTGCAAACATCTTAAAGAGATTTTTACCTGCGATGGTACAGTCAATTTTGACTACCATTGATTGGCCCATCAGATCTGTCATTTGTTTGGGTTATTATTACTTTTGTAATATTATTACTTTTGTATAGAGCTGGTAGGAATGTCACAAATCCTTCTCCCAATAGGTGAAAAACCTAAAGTATTGAAAATGTCTTGTCCAACCTAAAAGGGGAGCCCTCGATTGGGGGGGGGGAAGCACATGTTTGATCTTAAAGTCCTGCTTGGCTCTTAGTTGGGCACATTACACTCTGCCTCCCTGTCAGTGAACATTCCAGTTCCTTGTTGGAACTGGAAATATAATGGAATATGGAAATATAATGAAGAGTCTGTCGGGGTTGTGTGAGAATGAATGTGGAAAGATGCATAATGGTCCATCATTGACAGGAGCTTGGGTTGTGAAGACTGGATGGGATGATGGTGCATCCCACACAGCCCTTAATGAGCAGCAGCTCAGTGCTGGTGACTGTAGGAGGTCAGGAAGAACTGAAGATTTAAGGACAGCAGTGCTTACCCAAGGAGTTCAAAGTCAATGTTGGGAGCTGCTATACACAGGAGTTTCAACCTCGCAACTTATCTACAACATTCCAAAAAGTAGAAACGACACACATTCATTTAATAGATACATTGAGAAGGGATGCCCAGGAAGGACTGACCAGAGCAGATTCACTTAAGAAGATGTCTTGAAATAAACATGGGTCATAATATCCGACAGAGCAGAAGAGGTAGAATATTTCAGGATGAAGAAAAGTACGCAAAGAGGAAGGGAGAGTAACTTGTTTTGTTGTTGTTGTTTGTTTGTTTGTTCTTTATTGAGAGAATATTATACACCAGATACCATGGATGGGCTCCGGGGACAAGAGTTACTGAAACAACTTGGTGAAAGATTGGTCTTGTTCTGAAGGAAGTTTCAAGCTACTGGGTTGTGCAGGCAAGCAGAAGGTGATTACAAGACAATGGGAGAATGCTCAGTTGGTAAGTGTAGGGTGCTTGCCAGTCCATTTTCAGAAGAGAGTTAATAGATCTTTCAGGGGACATTGGCATCTGTGGTGAGACTTGAAGGAAGGATGGGTATGATCTGGGTGAGGAAGGCCCTGCCTGCATGTGAAGGAGCTGGACGCATGGTTCATCTATATACCCCTGCTGGATGGAAATGGGGGGGGGGGGCCGATGAGATGGTCACTGGATTGAAAGAGATTGATAGGATTTGGTTTATATCTTAAAAGGATTATTCTGGTCATAAAATGGACAATGAGTTGGAGGGATGCAAATGGAGTTAGAAACTGTGGTGGTAATCTAAAGCAATGGACAACTAACCCAAGTTATTGGACATGAAGATTCATGGAAGCCTAAGAACTGATGAGATGGGAAGGAGACAGAATGAACAGGAATTAGTAAGTCTTCAGGAAGAATGAGGCTGGGGATGGCTTCTCGGTTTTAGTTTCGGCCACCGTGTGGATGGTTGTACATCTCCTGAGATAGAAAACATAGAAAGAGTTGCCATTTTCAAAAAGGATGGGAAGGGTGAGAGGGAAGAGATGATAAGTAGGGTTTGGTTTTCTTCAATGGGACATTCCTGTGGGACATCCAAATGGACCTGTCTCAGAGGAAGCTGGTGATGAAGAAATTGTAAGGATCCGGACTTAAGAAAAAGTCCAGAGAAGAATACTGGAAGACAGAAGAGATATGGAGCCCAATCATGGATACAGGGATGTTATGTATACTGATGTAGGGGGCCAGGAACTGTAGAGAGGAGAGAGTGATCTTTTCAGAGTATTGCTTTATATGTATCCCTAAGAATCAGACCTTTAATGGTGCTTCTAGAAAAATTTAAAAAGAAGTCATGGTGGCCACTGGGCTCAAAGCTACTGATTAGAACAAGGAAGGTATCTCATTTTGGTGCTGTCGTTCATTTTACATCAATCACTAGCTTCTAGAAAACTTCAAACTTTCATTTGTAGAATGAGAGGAACAACCTGATCTACAGTGCTACGTAAAGTTGATCACAATGTACCTTAAAACTAAGAGTAACATTGATAATTTTAGGATCTCTTCACTACATTTGATATGGGATTTCTAAAGGTAGTGTTTCTTTTGCCTAACAATGAACATTCATATTTGTAAGGTAATTAACTTTCTACACTTTTAAAAATATTACATCATTTGGCTCTCACAGTGATCTAATAAAATAGGTAAGAAAGTCATTTTTTGTAAGTTTTTATTTTAATCACCTGGCGCTCATCACAACAAGTGCACTCCTCAATCCACATCACCTATTTAACCCACCAACCTCAACATACCTCTCCTCTCAGTTTGTTTCCTATAGTTAAGAGTCTTCCTTGGTTTGTCTCTCTCTCTCCTTCCTCTTTGCTTGTTTGTTTTGTTTCTTAAATTCCACATATGAGTGAAATCATATGGTATTTGTCTTTCTCTGACCTATTTCACTTAGAATTATACTCTAGTTCCATCCATGTCATTGCAAATGGCAAGATTTCATTCTTTTTAATGGTTAAGTAATATTCCATTAGATAAATATATATCTCACATCTTCTGTATCCATTCATCAGTTGATGGACACTTGGGCTGCTTCCATATCTTAACTATTGTAAATAATGCTGCTATAAACATACAGGTGCATGTATGGGAATTAGTGTTTTGTATTTTTTGGGTAAATACCCAGTAGTGCAATTGCTGGATTGTTGGGTAGTTCTATTTTTAACTTTTTGAGGATGCTCCATACTGTTTTCCACAGTGGCTGTGCCACTTTTCATTCTCACCAACTGTGCAAGAGGGTTCCCCTTTCTCCACATTCTTGCCAACACCTGTTGTTTCTTGTGTTGTTGATTTTAGGCATTCTGACAGGTGTGAGTGATCTCATTGTAGTTTTGATTTGCATTTTCCTGATGGTAAGTGATGATTAACATCTTTTCATGTGTCTGTTGGACGTCTGGATATCTTCTTTGGAGAAATATCTGCTAATGTCTTCTGCTTATTTTTTAATTGGGTTATTTGTTTTTTAGGTGCTGAGTTGTATCAGTTCTTTATATATTGTAGATACTAACCCTTTATCAGATATGTCATTTGCAAATATCTTCTATTCTGTAGGTTGCCTTTTAGTTTTGTTGATTGCTTCCTTTGCTGTGCAGAAACTTTTTATCTGAGAGTTATTATTATTCTTCCAATTTGACAGATGAGAGACATGAAGCTGGGGAGATGAAATGACTTGTCCAAGATAAGTAGTAGATTCTAATCTACTGCTTCTCCTAAGTAGTAGATTCAAAAATCTATTTCAGGTTCCTGGACCCCAGATATGCACTAGTTATCTTACAACTATTACCTGACAGTCCATTGTTCCATCTTTGTATTCAGATTAAATGATTTAACAAATCAGTTCCACCCTTCAGATTGGTATAATTGACATCGACCACACACCAGGCATTTCATAAGGCTCTAGACAGACATAAAGACAAATAACACAACATGTCTGGGAGCAGAAAATCTATGTGAGGTCATTTAAAGAACAAGAATAGAGATAGGAAGTGCTAGCAATAATCCAAGAGATTGTACAATGTGGGGAATGGATGACAAGTACGATAGGGGTTCAGAGAGGAAGTCATTTGCCAAAACTTCATGGGGCAAGCATGACTCGAGTTTAGCCAAGAAGAGCATGGAGAAAAATGAAAGCATGTCAGGCCAGGACACATGGTGGACAAAGGCGAAGAGAAGGGAAGGTGAAGATACAAGTGGCTGACGGTAGACCCAGTTGGCTGGATGGGGTGCATTATGCAACAACGCCATGTTGAAAATCCTGCAAAGGGCAAGTGAGCCAGACGTTTGAGAGCTTTGAAATACTAATCTAAAGGACCCAGCAAAGTTGTGGGTTTTTTCCTGAATTATATCATCAGATTAGTTCTAAAATTAGATAATTCGTTCAGCAAAAGACTTCTGAAATTCCACTCTGTGGATCAACTGATGTGGTCGAATGGATCACTTTTGTTCACTTTCCTAATCACTGCTTGGGAAAACCCTCAGGCTCTGGCAGAGAGCAGTTAACTGCATTTAAGTAACAAAAGATTAATGCAGGATTTCTGTGCTGTTTTTTAATTAAATTGCTAGGGTCTCCGCAACGCTATTGACTGAGGATCCTTGGAAGCTGTTAATTGCTAATGGAGGCACACTTATTCGAAGTTTTTTGGGACTTTCCTGAAAATTTCCCTGAGGTTCGTTCTGTTACCCTCACTGGGATCAAGGATTAACACACTGAAAGCAGCAACTTTTTCCAACAAGACAAAGCAGATGTCAGAACCTGGCCGTGAAGTCAGCAAGTTCAGCAGGTCTTTGGCATAGATGTAGAAAAGATGAGCACGTGGGGCAGTTTCAGCCACTTGTTCCAAGCAAGCAAGCAAACAAACAAACACCGGTACCTAAGGGAACTACGCCTGAGGCTACTTTTAATTTTTTATCAAAACCACTATCAGGAAAAGACGATAAAAATACTGCATGTTTTCAGATAGCTCCAGTCTTTATTAATGTCTGACGAATTATATAGCCAGTAGACACCTTTGGGTTATCTTCTGGAGATATCTATCAGTGATATTACAATGTGGAGGATGGCTCACCACGAACAGTGACAAGAGGCTAAAAGCTTCTGTACTGACATATGATTATGTAATGTTCAGCATGTGCCAAAAACTTTTAATGCTGATGAATGAGTTCCGAGCAGTGAATAGGAAATGCATTACGTGCATTTTTGCATGGGCTCTGACACATGCATCAGGAAAGATGTTTCGTGGGCCCAGGGGAGTTCTATGGCTGAAGCACTTCTTTGAAAGGACAACGCTTCCCAGCTAGACAAAGGTTTCCCTGACACTTGATGAAACTGAATCAGGGGCTATTTTGCAAGTCAACTGAGTTAAAGTGGCATCTGTGCGTATAAATGGCCAATCCTTCGGATTCCATGGAAGAGGTAATTTCCAATTCTAGAGCATATGTAGACTCTTAAGAAGAATGGACTTTGGGGGCACCTGGATGGTTCAGTTGGTTAAGCGTCGGACTCTTGGTTTCAGCTCAGGTCATGATCTCAGGGTGGCGGATCGAGCCTCGCATTGGGCTCCGCGCTCAACACGGAGTTTGCTTGAGATTCTCTCTCTTCCTCTGTCCCTCCCCACTTATGCTCTCTCCCTCTGTCTCTCTCAAATAAATAAATAAATCTTGAAAAAAAAAGATGATGGACTTTGTGAAATTAAAACATGACAGCAATAATTTTGAGGGATTTTCTCTTTAAACCACTACCCTCTGGATCATATAATACAGGATAATAAAAAGATTTTTGACTTGAGTTATATCAACTATCTCGCAACTATCCCTGGCAAACAATAATTCTGAATGAAGCCATGTATTTTTTGATATGTTGATAATATAATGGATCTGTATAGGCTCTGGGGATAACTTCTAAGCATATTTTCATTGTATATGACTCTGAACAACTGTATATAATTCCTGAATTTTGGTGATTGGTTGTGCTTACTCTTAGGAGCTCTGTTACTTTGCTTCTGAGAGTAGGATTTTGTCAGATACAGCTAGACAATAGATGCTACCCATTGCCCCCTCAAAAAATTCACCACCGGGCCACATTTGGCTGCTGGGATGCCAATTTGTAACTTTCAATTTATTTCTATTCTTAAGCAACTTACACGGACACCATATTTTAGTGGCTGGGTGGGTCAAAAACAGAGCTCCTCCAATTTCTAGCTTGAGGCTATTCCCGCTGTATCATGCTCTCAATTTTATTCTACATATTTCTTCCCTATCAGATGAATCTACTACGTTAAATTTTCTTTTCCTTTTAGGAAAGTGAAATACATTGATGTTCTTCTAAATTGCTTTCTCTTAATAAAACTTGGCTTTGTGGGAACTCCCATCACCTTTCATAAGTTTTGTATAAAAAGTTGAAAGATCTTGGTGTTTGATTTTAAATTAAAATAATGCAGGCCTAAGAGAAAACAGAAACAATTGTGGGAACATGTCTTTGCCTCCTGTCTTCACAATTTTGATTCTAATAATCACCTGACATGAATGCTTTGATTAAAGGGAGTACAGGTAGATTAAATGTGGAAATGCCATTTTAATAATTCAACAGTGAATTTTATTATTACTTTGTAGAGTAGAAACTCTTGGTTACCCACCCAACACATATTCCCCCATCTTCCTTCATAAAGATCCTAATTATTTATGAGTTTACCCCTCCCTCAGATGACAAAGAAGCAGACGACTTCATTCTCTACCGTAGGAGTAGATCATGCCTGATCTGGGGGACGAGTGCAGGCATTCCTGTAGCTTCCTAATTGATCCAGAGGTAGGTCTGTAATTGGAGTCCACCCAACAAATGGAGGGAAGGACCTATGCTCAGTGCCTGAGGTAGAGCCTTGTCTCTTCGTCTTACCAGACATGAACAAGAAAGCGCACAGCTCCGATTCTCCAATTTCACAGACACCATCTGATGACTATAGGACCACCTGTAAGATGAAGCTGATGTCGAGGGCAGCAGGGAAGAAAGAGAAAGAAACATAGACGTTGTTGACATTCTTGTGTTGGTGATCAGACTTTGCCTGGAACCCTCCTTTAACTCTCTGGTCTTGCAATTACGTGAAACAATACATGTCCTTGTTATTTAAGCCATTTGGTGATGGGGTTTTCTATTATCTGTGCTGAAAATAGATATTCAAATGATGCTAGACGATGAATCGGGCTTACATAGGTCAGTGCTTACATAGGTAGTCAGTGCTGATTACCTGATAATTGCTCACCTTCTATCCACCTCCCCATTGGGAGACAAAAGAAGCTCTGGACAGCCCTACCACCTGCGTCATGGCGCTAGAGATGCCGAGCCAGGGGAGATGAAAGAGGGCCAGCAAAACTGGGCAGAGGTTTCAACAACCAGTGACATCTCGCCAGTAAAGGGAATTATCGGAAGCAGATAATCCCCTAGCCTGTAAAATGTGAATAATTTTAAATAATTTTTAATAGAAATAGTTTGAGAATTAAGAGCTTCCTTGAACAGTGTACTAAATACGATTCAAGAATTTTTTAGTGACTTCAGGTCATGGTGGTGCACACATACGTGATTCTGTGATTGCAACGTCTACTCTGTCAACATCAGATCTCCAGCAATCCCTCTTGCCAACAAGGTGTTTTTCTCCCAACATTCTTTCTCCCTCCTAGTGCGGGCTTCTAATTTGCTGTCGTCTAAGAAATAAGATGAACGTGGTCGTCGGAACTGCACGTAGAAGATGAATCGATGGGGCACATGGGACAGATCGACAACATGATCTGTGAGCTCCGGTAAATAAAATCTGAGGAGGGCTCCTGTGGCCACAGGGACTGGGGAGTCTGGGTTATTAGCCGTATTCTCTATGACGGTTTTCCTGAAGACTGAAAGAATTTATTAGGTCATCTACTCTGGCCTTCTCCTGCTCTACCTGAGGACATTGACTCAGAGCTAATAACAATGGCTAGTATTTATTGAGGATTTTTGATGCCCCAGACAGTATTGTATTATATTGCTTTTATTTATTTATTTAAAAAGATTTTATTTATTTATTTATTTGAGAGAGAGAGAGAGTAAGATTATGCACAAGCAGGGGGAGCAGCAGAGGGAGAGGGAGAAGCACACTCCCCGCTGAGCACAGGGAGTGATTCAGGACGATCCCAGGACCTTGGCATCGTGATCTGAGCTGAAGGCAGACGCTTAATAGACTGAGCCCCCCAGGTGCCCCCAGAGAGTATTTTGTACCTACTGTCTCATTTGTCCTTCACTGCCACTCTATAAACTGGAAGCAATTATTCTCCAACTCTTATAAGAATACAGAGATACGAGAGGTTAAATAACTTGCCTAAAGTTACACAACTATTAATCAGTTGAGAAAGGATTCAAATCAACACAACGTGGCCAGGACGGAACCTTGAAAGCACCACGGGGCGACTCGATGTGACATGCAAGAGGTCAGTCAAGAAATCAAGTGAAAGGTAAAGAGTAGAATTCAGGTTTTCTGATTATCAGCCCAGGACATTGTAAAAAAAATGTGCCGTGATATCAATTCTTGTAATTACACACACACACACACACACACACACATATCTTTCTGGCTTACACACTTTTCCAAGGTTGTTTTTCAGCTCACTTTGTTCTTTTTCCTCCTCCCCTCTTTGCACCAACCCAAAATAATTTTTTTTCTTTTTTTTTTTTTCCAAAATAATTTTTAATGCAAGTGTAGGGCTGGGATGAGGATTTGGGCTGTTTAGAATTCTGCTCTTTTGCAGAATTGTCCAAGGATAATGATCAGTGATTGTTCGAGAAGAAAAACATCTGGAGAAATCATCCTAGGTATTAGCTTTGTAACAAGAGACCAAAATTGGTGTGTAAATTTGGTGCTTTTTTTTTTTATGAAGCTAGTGAATTCAAAAATTTTTAAGAGGATATCTCTAACCAGAAGTTAATTGGTGGCTAATTAAGCCATTCGGGTCTTTCCCAGAGTCTCATGATTGGAGGTCTCTCAAGGTGTCACCTTATTTCTGCTCTCTGTATCATGCCTGTTTCTTTATCTTTCATTTAACAGTGTTGTCATTTTGCAAAAATTTCCAGTAAAGTATTTTTTTTGGGGGGGGGGTGGGGTCCAGTTTAGGATGTGTATAGGATTCGTGTATTTGGTATTTCTGATCTTGAATGGTAATGTTTGTATTAGAAAATGCTAGCTCGATTAAGGCAATAAGGCAGGCTTTGGAAGGAAAGGTCGTGACACCTGTTCTGATCACCCAGCGAACTAATGACTGCCGTTATTGTCTTGGGCTCACAGGCACATACTATGTGTTCTAGGAGGGAGAGGGAGAAGTTTTCTTCGGTCCTCCTTGAGCGTTGCCTTCCTGAAGTGGGACCCGCTGTGGCCCCAGGGACGGACTCTCGTACATCACTTCAAACCTGGGTGAGAATGCGGTCCATTCGGCATGGCCGGTAGCAGCATAAATCAGGCACAGTCACAAAGCCATCAGAGAACGGGTCTTTGGCTCTTGCAGTATGGCCCCACCATTCTTCCTTCCCCTCCTCTTCTCCCCTTGCTCAGGCCAAGTGTGGATCCCACATACATTAGGGGCTGGTGTCTTAAATAGGACAATTCTCATACCCTAGAATGCATTTGCATTTCTCTCTGCGGGAGTGCGATGCCCGCCCTGCAGACGGGCGTGTGCCTCCAGACTCACGCACACAGACACGACTGATGGAAAGATACACAGACGAACCCTCAGACACACACAGACACATGGACAGACACACGTACATGAGGACGCATGCCTATACAGACACATACAAAGTCAGGCACACGAGCATACAAACAAAGGCAACACACAGGCATGTCCCTGCCCTCCCTAGGAAGCCTATGTTGGTCACATCTACTTGAATGAAGGTTCGATCTCTCTCCGTGTGGGAAGTGGAAGCGCCGGCCCGAAGTCAGGAGGTGGGAGTTGGGTTGGGTGCCAGCCTTGAGCATTTGCACGGGGATTAACCAGATCAAGGTATGAGAAACACCGTCTTGGGTCGCTCCTGGAACCCCTGGAAGGAAGACTCCAACTCTGAATGGGCAAGCCGCGAGCAGAGTAAGGGGGAAAGGAGCCATGCTCCTTCCCGTGATATGACACCTGTTCTCCTCTGAAGGGGTGGGAAAGACAGAGAAAATCAGCAGAATCGGAAGCATGTGCAGTGGAAAGACTCTCTGACGGCTCCCCAGACACCCGGAGCTCAGTTACCAGATCATAAATGTATTTGGATGTGCTTATCTAATTATAGCTACACGGCTGTAACTTTCTTCCTTCAGTTAGCACGCCCATCCAAGTTTCCATCGTTGTATCTGCTCTAACAGATCTTTCTAAAACAATGTTCACCATCCGATGTAGTGTTTCCTTTGAAAGCTGATTATTAAGTCCAGGAAATATTGGCTTGTGTATTCACTATTTCCCAACCAGGGTTCAGTTGAGGATGTCATCTCATAGCATTGCGGTTTGTTTTGATGGGTGATTGGGAACATTTATTTGCTTTCTGAAGTGAGAATAGACACCTAAGTGCAAGGTAGATCTGATAGCGAGGAAGACAGGGAGGAAATCCAATAAATAGTTATAAATAGTAGCTACCACGTATTGATCACCTAACGTGTATGGGCCACTATGCCAGGGGCTCGGCTGACGTTACCTTTATCCCCTCAACGACCCTACGAGGTCAGGTAGCATTACTTCCATCACATGGATGGGGAAACCTGGCTCAGTGCTTCTTGGATATGAAACGTATTTATCCATATGGGGGCTTGCGATGGAGAAAATTCAATGCGTGGATTCAGAGTCTCAGAATTCAACAATGGATGTGGGGAAATCACCTCTTGACCCCATACGCCACTTTTTCCTGTGAGTTTTTCATATTTAGAATTTTTACCTGGATCAGATTTGATAAGTGTGCTGCCTGCCAAAAAACTGTATGGAGCAATGCTCCGAATTGTTTCCAGCGGAACAGGAGGAAGAAAGAGTGTACATCTGCCTGGATTTCAGTTCTGACTGTGCCACTCATAACTGTTTGACCCTGGGCAAAAACAATCCATTTTCTGCATCCGAAGGTTCTGGTCTCGAACATGGGTGTTATCACAGCAGCCATGTGCCTGAACTGTGATGAGGAATACACGAGTTGGCCTGGGTAGACTTCTCAGAACTGCTTGGCACATGAGAAACAACATGTCAGTGTCAGTGTCAGTGATTAGTATCATTTTTATTTCTGGTCACAGTTCTGGTCACAGTTTTACATGTGACTGGAATGTCCCTCCTCCAAAGGTAAATGGGAAGAAGGAAAAATGACATATTCCTTAATACTTGTCTCAATGGATTGAATGCTGAGTTGAGAGCCGACCCCAAGCAACACCTTCGTTATAAAAGGAAGGACTAAAGAAAAGGAGTCTGTGGTCCTAAAGGCCCCCCACCCCCCTGCCCTTCCCGGTCTCAGACACAGTAGATTAACCAGATTATCCGGTTGGAGACTTGAGAGTAGTGGAGGCAGCAGGAGTGTTCCGGGCCACCATCTTGCTTTTGTTAAATGGGATGAAGGTTGGTGGACTAGTACCTATGGCGATAGGTTAGTCAAACAGACTTGACTAAGAGACTGATCATAATAATGTAACAAGAAAAATGAGCAAGACATTTGAATGGCAGGGTTGTGTGGGTGGGAGGCTGCTGTTGAAGTAACAGATGCTCTAACTTTATTGCACTATTATTTCATTCAAGGGAAATATCGGTGACAAGCCAAGACAGGGCTCTGACGCCACGCACACCCACTGTTCTGTTCTTTCTCTTTCCCTTTTTCCTCTCCTCTCCCCTCCCCTTCCCTCCCTTCCCTTCTCTTCCCTTCCCTTCCCTTTTTCCTTTCATTTCCTTCCCTTCCCTTCCTTTCCTTTCTTCTTTTCTCTTCTTTTCTTTTCTTTCCTCCCTTCCTTCCTCTCAATCTCTCTCTTCCCATCCTCCCCTTCCTTTCTCCCTCCTTCCTTCATTTTTATTTTTTATAATGGAGACTTAGCTCTGACGCGTTTGCGAGAGTCATTGGAATGACCCTGGTCACCCTCCCCCAGGCACTGTGGGCAGCTGCGAAAGTAGAGGTGTCTCTCTGCCACAGGGCTCAAGAGACATTCCCGTCAGCACTGAGTTGTGAGAACGTATGGCGGAGAAATTGTCAGAACACATTAAGTCAGTGTTAGAAACAAGTACGGAATTGTGGAGAAAGTTTGGGCTAGAATGGCTAGACATAACAAAGGAACTTAAAAAAAAATATGACGAGCTGACTGTCGTCCTCACTTCTTCATTAACTTTGTTTTCGCGAATCTGCTCCGACTTGTTAGAGCTACCACGGCTGTGATATCAGGAAGGCATACAAAGAAAGACAGAGCATAATTATTCAGTGTGTTCAGAGATTTCTTCAACACCCTTGCCTCGTCCTTCTGAGAGCAGTCAGAGAATCCAGCCTCAAACACTTCTACAGCGAAGGAATAAATCAAATCAAACAAACTGAAAACATAACAAAAGGAAAAGCCCTTTTTAACATTTGTTTTTGTGGCCACTCCCTCTGTGAGAGCATCTTCAATGAAGTAAGGTGGGTCGGGGACGACGAGATGTTCGGGTAAATTCTGAACCTCAGAAATAATTATTGTCCTACCCCGAGACTCCCTTAGATCTTCAACTGCTCAAACTCTGTCATTTCTTCCTTTCCTGGCCACATCAGGAGGCTGTGATCTCACTTTTTTGGAAATCCCATAGGATGTATTTATTGCTATAGTAATACTTAAGTTGTATACCTTTCATGTGTCACTTTTTTGGCAAGGATGTCCTCATGTTTAAACCTCTTCTGCTCACGGAGATCATAAACTCCTGGAGGGCTGGACCATATCTTAGGCTGATTTGTGTCCTTGTGGCAGTCTCCTACATGTAATAAAGAGTAGGTTCTCACTAGGTACTGGATGCCTGAGTGATAACATGCTTAGGTCCTCTTCTGCATGCATTTTGCATGTGGGTTGCATGTGGGTTTGTATGTAGCAACAGCAGGACAAATATCTCTTCTCCAGGGGCTGTGTGGTTGCCATTGATGGGATTTTTCTCCTGTTTACTCTCCCTTCTTTTAATATTTGATGTCCCCGTATTCAGGACTATTCATTGTTGGAGCAATTTCAAGTTTTCTCCACTTGGGAGTCCAGGAGACATTATGCCTTTGCCTATAAACTCCCGCTGGATTTACAACATTGCCTTGCTCCCACTGGTGGCCTGATGAGGGTGGGAATAGGGAGATGAGAACAGATGAAGAATAAGTCCCTTGGGTCGCTGTCTGGTCTCACTTTCCACCTTTCCTGCAGCCAAATCCAGGGAAATGAGAAAGCAGCAGACGTAGCTTAGAGGTTAAACTTTATTTTCACAATGGATGGGGTGCTCTGGAGGTCGCAAAGTATGCTCTCTATCTATAGGCAAAGGAAAAAAAAATGGAGAGGCAGGTACATCTCCTTTTTATCCCCATTTGGAAATAGACTTAAGGTACTGCCCTTGACCTTAGCCTGCAAATATCACCTGAACAATTTTCCAGACTCTTGCTTTTAATTTTAAAGCCAATCTTTGAGTGGGAATGTTCAATCACAACACACAGGTAACGAACAAGCCAACATACAAGGTCGAATTTATCACTGAGCGTTCAGGTCATCTGCTAACCGTTCCAGGTATCTGATTCCAAAGCAAACATATCATCTAGCTATTCGGATCCCCTGGAGGCATTTAAGCTAAGTGAAAGGGCAAGCGATGATCGGTGGCAAAGATTGCCACTGCAGCCAGTCACTAACATTTCTGGAGGTGGAAATTTCATTTTGCTACTTTTGCATTAAATTATTCAGTACGGTTTTTCCCTTGTGAAGTTTTATGGAAATGACAATTATTTAATTGGATATACAGGGAACACTAATAATGACAGTAATTACTGTTCACTCCCTGCTCGCCGCCCGGGTCTTTCTGGGATATTGACCCCCCTCGCTGAGCTAAAAACCCCTTCCGGCCCCTGTGAGCACAGGCAAGTCGGCCAACTGCACGCCAGCTTCTGCCTTGGTAATAAGGTGAGAGGAAGCCATTGATTTGTTAAATGTTACTATGTTTCTGATACACAAAATCGGTATTAATATGATCGGCAGCAGGAGCAATTTACTCAGAAGAATTCTCTGGGAAAAGCATCGAGTATGAATTGCGATGGTGAGAGAAAGGAGTGTTTATCTACACCCCACCACTTCAACTTTGTGTCTTTGGGGGAGATGGGGAGTAGGAAGGGATATTTGACCTAAAAGAGGTATTACTTAAGAGGGGATTGTATTACACTGAGTTTGTATGAATTGGCCCAACAGAACCCACACTTTTTTTTTTTTTTCTTTTCTTTTTTACTTGTTTGTTATGTAAACTCCTACGTTAGGCAGGCTGGATGACTTTGTATTCCCTACCAAAAAAAAAAAAAATCAGAGTTATTAACCATTGTGGTCTGGTGTCGTTGGCTATAGTTTTGTTATCCAGAAGGTGAAACAAAAATAATAATTTTCAGATGACATATTTATTGGCATTTCTTGGCTTGCAACAAGTATTATTTTCAGTATGGAAGTAATAATACTTAAAAGAAAGCACTATACATTTTTGTGATTGTGCTGGTCCATCTCACTCAAAGCAATATACTGTTACCAGCTTTCATCTTTAGAAGCTGTGTTCTTGGAGGTCTACACGAATTTCTACACAGCTGCACTCATGGCTCAGGATCACATCCACATGGTTTATTCAATTCACTGGTTGGATTCATAGATTTTCATGAGATGCCAAGTAGCTACTGGATAATTAGATATTATTATGTGACTGGATAGTTTTCTGTTTCACTTAACATTATTTAACATTTTTTTGACCACTCTGTTTGAAGTTTTTATAATTTTTACCCTATACTTCCCTAAAACTTGTGAGACAGCTTTTAAAAATATTTGCATATGTGTGTTTATGCATGTTCGGAGCGAATACCAACTCCTGGTGGAGAGTGCTATCTCTAAATCTGTACACCGGACCTCAGAAAGTCTCTAAGGAACGAGATCACTGTGCTTCTTGGAGATATATAATAGAGATTACTCTCTCTCTCCTTCTTGGACATTTTGTTATTTCCAACATTGAATCGATTCAAATTAAGCTGGATTTCCCCAACTTGCTTGATCATAAGCAATATTTAAAATGCTTAAAAAGTTTCTTATGTTCAGGACTTGTTTTTAGAGATTTTGATTCCTTGGGTCTAAGACAGTGCTGAGGAAGGTGTATTTTTAGCAAGCATCCTAGGAGATTCTCAGGCTTAAGCAGGTTTGAAAAAACGTGTTGCTGAATAAAGCCCAGAGTCCCTACATTCTCAGAAACGAAGTAGCCATGTAGAATTTAGCCGACTGAGTTAGCTTAAAATAAAAATTTCTTTCGCTTAAAATAATTCTTGTTTTTATTTCTTTTTATTTTTTTAAGCTTAACATAATTTTTAAATAGAAAAATAAGCATTCTACAGGTGTCATAAAATTAAAGAAATTCTTTCCTTTTGGTTGTGAAACCGTAAGCTCTTAGAAGACTGTCAATGGACAGCATCGGGAGCTAGGAGACTATGTGAATCTGATTCTCATTACAGTCACCGTCCGTGAAAGAATCCCAGACCTGTTGTGAAAAACACCCACCCAGTTCACTCGGTCACCCTCCTCCCGCTCCCGATCCTTGGCAGAAACAGACTGAGCGACCACCATCCATCTCATGTGACGATGGTCCTACTTGGTTTACCATCGAGGGCACGGACACCCTCAGGGAGGGGTACAGAATTCTCAGTCACCCCGGAAAGTGCAGAATTATAATGGCGAAGGGCAGGAATGACTGCCTCCCCGGCCGCCCTCGTGCCTACCGAGCTGCTGTCTTCACTCTCCTTAGCGCTCTATTGAGAAATAATGGCCAAACTTGTTTTTCTCACCCAAGTTCACCGCAGCCAAGCCCACGTGCGTGGAGACTACACAGACTTCCTTAAAGCGCACCAAAGAAGTTTACTGGATGTTTTCTCCTCAATTTTTACAAGTTTGTGAGTCTTTAATGAGCATTTTCTCAGAGCTTGGCAGTTTCCGAATGTTTTAAAATCATTTTTACTAGCGACTTCCAAAACACACCTGTGTGGTAAGTCTGTGCTTTCAGCCATGCTTTTACAGGATGTGTGGGACCAAAAATAAAAAGAAGAGAGACAGACGTTCACTTTTAAGCTCCGTCCCTAGCTCACCACCACAGGGGAGAAACGGAGGGCTTGCCTGCTTCTTCACATCGGGCATTATTATCAGCGGTGTCAGTGATGGGGTTCCGATATGCAGGTGCTTTCATTTCTTTTCGTTGCCATCAAGAAAGCCTCCTCAGAAATAAGAAAGCAGTCTCCAACTTGTAAGGTTGGATGCATGGCTTAAAAACAAAACTGAAACACCCACAGGCTTTTCAAACACTGCTCCGGCGGCCGAGAGTCACTTTGGCAATGGGACTTTTCAGTTCAGACGTGCGACACGTTTGCTGTAATGATAGAATGACACGTGGGCACCTTTTCTTTTACAGGGAGGGCGTTTAATTTACAGAAACGTAAGCTCATGATTAAGATCTAGGAATTTTCCTTAATAACTTTCCGATGCTCCAGCCCACTCCTGGAAGCGGTCCTTTACCCTCGGTCTGCTGGAGCTCTCGCAAGAAGTAATTATCGCAATTCCAAATGAGTTCTGAACATTCCATTATTTAACCCTTCTCTAGCTCAATAACTTTCTCTAGTCGCTTAATCGCGTCATTTATTGGGTATTTGAAAACGTGAGCTTAAAGACCTAATAACCCCCTTTATTCCTCTTTTCCTCCGACTACACTTCAGATCCATAACCGGGAGGAAATGAAGCTGTTAGCACTGAATTAGTAAAGAATATGCTCGTGTAAAGTAACTTCTCTAGTAAAACTTAGAAGCGTATAAAAAGCATAGTTTTTCTCTCCCCTCTAGTCGATATTGAAATGAATTGATAGCAGTTCCTTGCTCATTAAAAAACGTTTCAATAATAAGCAGCATTTTGACAAATGGAGGGGAGACTCCCGCTACCTAAAGATTTGTGAAATTATTTTTTTTATATGCATATATTTCCATTTTATTTTTATGTGCATAATTTTTTTACGAAGCTATAATATGATTTTCATGATACTTAAAGTTGAATTTATCTCTCTGCCTTAGCTGGGCTGAAATGAAAGTTGCTTCTTATGCTTTACCTTTTACGTACAAGGTTATAAAACACACAGTCCAGCAAATGGGAGCCCAAATCAATGAAAAATCTCTGACATGCGGAATTAATGAAAACAGAAAATATTTCTTTATAGTTAATACCTTATTAATTGAGGGAATTGATTTCCTTTATCAAGACAAAAATAAAACTTTGCGTTTAGGAAATTTTGTTTTCTCTTTTTCTATTCACTGTGAGTCCACAGACTGAAAACAGGTAAAATATATATTTTTGAGAAATGTGAAATTATGTGCATGCATCTGAGGGTAAAATGTATGACAAAATAGGTTAAACATTTTTTTTAACTTTTTCAGTGCAACTACACATACCATTGTGTGTATTAGTGTATTTTTGTTTACTTCGTTCTGATAATGTTTTTACTTCATACATTGTAAAATTGTTTTATATTTGTCTCAAATTATGCATTTCCAAATGATGCAACAAAAAGTCAATCTATATGTTAACAATCACTCTATTGAACAACTTTTGGAGAGGTAGCATGAGATGAGATAATTTCACCCAAAGAAACACTGAATAGACTAAAACTTCTTAAGTGGAGTTTGGTGAGACTTACAAATTAAATAAGGGCTGAATCGTTCCAGGATCGCTTTTAGATCAAGTATATGGCACCGATATTAATTGTTTTCAGAAAACAATCTGTCTCTCTCTTTTAATTAATGTTGATCATCACCAGCATTATTGAAAAACGGACATTCCTCATATATTGTCTTTTCACAGAACTTTCTTTGCACATCAGTAGACCGGCCTGAGTGCCAGTGGCCTGTTCTCTCGTAGAAACCTCTTCACAGGCAGAGCGGCCTGCGCTCTGACAGTTTTTGAATCTTGGCTTAGGTTTTGCTACTTCGCAATTTCTTCTGTGGCAAACTTCCAAACCTATCTTTTAGCGGTAAACCCTCAAGAGCAATGTCTGTTTTGTTTCTTTTTGCTTCGTTGAATGGGAAAAAGAAGAAGAGGAAAAATGTGGAAGCAAACTGCCTTGCACAAAATACGTGATTTCACTGGAACTGGAACTGGCTAATGCAGTATCTTCTAGGCTCTTCATTGCCAAGCAAGGGGAAGGAGTGATTTCTCCAAATATTATGGGATCTCATAGTTGAGCGCAGTGTCCAAGAATGACAGTGGCAAAGATACGATTAGCCATCATCGTAGGCAAGTTTACTCTACTTCCTAGGAGCCAACGTGTTTATGTTTTTCAGGATCTTTGAAACTCAGGTCCAGTCCGTGCGACTCAATTGCTCAGGCGGATCTTTAGAATGAGCGCTCATGTCCTAGGGCAAAAGGATCAGGCTCAGAGAGTTACTTTACCTGTACTCATCAGCCTGATGCAATGAATCCAAAATGCTACCCATGTACCCAAGGAACACAGAACGGAAAGTGTCACAGAGAGCAAGCTGGTAGAAGGGATTCGAAACGTACATATCAATGCATTACCCCGGAAAGAAACACACAGACCCCCTCCAACGATTCACTCTCCAGGCATGCACATGCAAACAGAGAGCAACCCAAGACTCACAGTTCATTTGAATTCACAAGGGAAAATTTTCGGGATGACTGTTGCTTTGACGTCGTCTAACTGATGCAGAGGGAAGCCAAACCTGTTTTTAATTGCAAAGCCAAATGGTTTATGCACGGGCTCTGCCATGCTTGTGAGAACATGTTGCTTTTACGGCCCCCTCCCCCTCCGCGAACACGAGACTAGGCTTGCCGACACTGTGAGTGGAGCCACATTTAAAATGAGAAGCCTCGCAGGTATTTTTAAGGGGGGGGGGTATCAATCTGTCAGAGATGTCACTCTAAGTGGATCTACCTGCCTATCTGTTACCACTTGCTAATTATGGATTTGGGGGATAATTGTCATAAATCTTGCCACAAAACGTGCCATAAAATGCGTGTTCTGGGGGCAGAGGGTGATGCGTGCGGGAGGACAGAGCGGGAAGCTAAGGGTTTGTGACCAGCGGATGACAAAGCCTGCGCGGTGGAATTGTTCCACCGTTTAAGACGCCCGTGAATACACATATTGTTGTGTGCGTGTCAGCCTGCTCGAGGCAACATCGCCGGCATTCCAGCGCAGGCCCGGTGAGCGCGCACAGAGCGGACTCCGTGGAGGACTTTCTCCGCATACGGCCGCAAAGGGCCTTCTGGAAGACGCTGTCCTTAGAGCCATCCCAGAGAGGGCTAAGAAAGACACCGAATAAAGGACTAGCGAATTAAGAAGTTTTCTTTGGTTTGTGAGGCCAGACCAATCGCGGCCAAGGCAGAGCCTGGAAAAAAATCCCGGATGAGTCTTACGTATTTGTTGTTCCAAAGATGACTTACAGGTGAGGACGAGAGAAGTCCGGAAAAGGAGGCCCACGATTTGGAAAGAAGATCTACGCTCTTTTGCAAAGAGTTGGCAGGAACAGAAAGGGGAGCCTAAAAATAGTTTCTGCTTCTGTGTCCAGTTCTAGAAGTCACTGCCAACGGCAGCTGCTGACTCATTAACTGTCACAGTCACCTTATCTTCTAATCTCGGCTTACTTTTCCCTCGTCGGCTGTCACGTGCACGTGTGCGTGTGCATACACACCACACACACACACACACACACACACAGCCTGTGGCTTTAAATATTAATTTTATAGTTTGCAACATGAGTCCAAATGTTCAGTTGAAGAAGTCTACTCTGTCTTTAGGGAAATAGGTCGGTGCCTTTTTCTGACATTCTGTGAAAGACCGAGTTTTCTTAGGGGCAGGGCGGGTAACTTGTTCATCTTCTGTTCTCAAAGTAGGTGCTCACTAAATATTAAGAAATAAAGGATTCTTCCTAAAACTGCTTTCTTCTGAGAAGGCGACTCAGAGGATCACCTGGCCATCAGAGGTCCGAGGGTGCTTACTACTCTTTCTGTAATCAAGCAAGCTACTCTTGGCCTGCTGGAAGGGAGACCTAAAATAAAGCATATAGTCCCTATCTCTACGTATCCTATGTTGAGATACAGACTGCAGGGTCTGAGTAACATATGTCTATTTTCTATTGACACACACACACCTTGAATAGAATTCACTGGCCAAGGCTTAGTAGTGACTGGTTCGTACGACTCCAAAGTAATAGAAGCCAAGAGCAAAGTAGCCCAGCATTCAAAACAAAATGTTCTTGGGTTGCTCGTCCCTTTGCCCCCTGCCTACTGTGTGCACACAGATTGGTATAACTAGGAATAAGAACAGAGTCATGTACATACATTGCCGATATATTTTTTCCCCAACCTGATGTGCCTACTCTTTACTTATCATTATAGCCCAGACTTGTTTATTTGAGGCTCCAGCTCATCCATGCAATTTTCTTAATAAGGGAAGCAGTCACAGCACCTACTGACCAGCCCAGGGAACAGGTGCAATTTAGCCTTCTCGGTCTTTGTCGGCTCTGCACTAAACATTCAGAAGATGTAACATTGATTTGAATTCTAATAATAGAAACTTCTCGAAGATAGGAATAGTAATAATAACATCAGTTATGTAGTATGGGTCTATAAAATATCCAGCAGATTTGTAGGAATGACAGGCACATATCACAAGCACACTCTCCGGGGAGACTATTATCATGCCTATTTAATAAAATGGGGAAATTGAAGCTCTGAAAACTTGATTGGTTTGGCCAGAGGCATGTGCTAGAAGCCAACCTGGGAATCCAACTCTGGTCTGTGAAACCGTATGCAGTTATTTATGTCTTCCATTTCCCTCTGAGATGGGGGCATGGTAGACGGAGAGATGCCACAAGATGGAGGAAGAAGTTGGTCCTTGGTTGGTAGGGAGTGTTTCTCAGGTAGAATCAGACTATTTGCCCTTGTATTTAGTTCAGTGGGATAATGCAAAGACAAGAAAACAGTTCTCTCCTCTACTATCAGGGATTAGGGGAGAAAGGGTTTTGTGATGTATATGTGAGGAGGTATATGAAGGAGGATGGGGAGGTGTACGTTGGGGGGAGGAGATGTAATTTAGTGTAACAATGTTTGTGAGTGACTGGTGTTCAAGGTCTGGACTTGACAAGAGAAATGACACACACTTCCTGTCTTCGCCATCTGAGAACTACTTAACAGTCCAATGGGGAAGAAAAAACATGGAAGCCAAGCCAATGGAGAACAAGAAGTGAGCTAGTGAAGCTCGCTGAGGACTCTGGGAATACAGAGGAAGGTGATTTAGTCCAGCTGAGGCAAGGGAGTTGTAGTGAATGAGGGAATGGGTATGATGGAACCGGTCGCTCCAGAGCTGTGGGAGAGGAACTGGTCTTGCTTCCCCAAACACACCAAGAGTTACCGAGGCTAAGTAGTGACTCAGGATGTGTGGGATGAATTCAGACAAGAGAGGGGTGCCTCAGAAACACCATGGCTCTCGGGCACAGGGAACATGGCAATGAGGGCTGGTTACGTCACTTGCAGACTCAGTGCAAAATAAAAATGGGGGCCCCTTGCTCAGAGAGCAGGAAAAAGTGCCATTAAAGGCATTAAAATCTAAAGCTCTTTTTCTCTTCTTCCAGAGACTCTATCGACCGGTCATACTGTTATTTGCTATTTAATGTCATTCTAGGTAAACAAAATTTAAAAATTTAAACTGTTAGCACAGATTGTAACATTCATCTTCATAGCGTGGGATGCCAGTTTTCAAAGAAATTTCAAGAGCATTTAATTCACAAGCACGGAAATCACACAATGGCTATTTCACTCATATATGCATATGTAGTTTATTCTTATCAGAACAGTGGAAATGCCGCACAAAACACACTCAGCTGTTTTTATTTCCCTTCTTGATACAGGCACCTTCTAGCAAGGCAACATGCTTACCTGTGCTCTCCTTGAACCTCTGTGAGTTCCATACACCCAGGGTCAAGGGGCATCCCAAATGCTAGACATCAATGGGGCGGCAGGGAATGGAGGAACAATCTGTGTATTTCCTCTGCTCACACATATTCCCCATTGTCTCATCGGGTTTCACTTACAAAACATCCGTCCAAAGATAAAATTCTTAAAGAGTTGCAAGACAGTGACAGCAGAGCATTAAATCAAACCCAGGGTCCTTCTGAGCACAGGGACTGGGCTGATTGCACAGGGTGCTGGCCCAGGAAACTGACTTTGCTGTCAACACAATTTCATCTTACACAACAAAGCAAGGTCAGAAGATCACACAGGAATTCTCTGCTCTCTGACTCAGGCTGAGAGACCAACTACTCTTCATCTTGCAGAAGTCCAAACCAGGAATACAACCTGATTATTCAAAAGGACGGATAAATCATTGCCTCACATTTATTAGCATGAACTTGAACAAGAGACCAGCCGGAAGTGCACGCACAGATTTGACCCTCCCGTCCACAGCCTCGGTTCTCTGCCCCTATGGCATGAATTTTTCCTTATTGATAGTAATAGGGTAAAAAAAAAATGTGTCTCTCTTTTCTGGGCTCTTCAAAGACAAAGTAAGGACGCTGTGCAATGATGGAGACAGAGTCCTAGAAATGTGTTACACTCCTTTCTTTTCCTCAAAAAACACAACCTGCTGGTATAAGTTGATTTTCCTTCTGTGTTGGATTTCCAGCTCCAGGCTCTATCCCAGACAACTTTTGGTTCAGTTTCCTCCTGGCCAATCACTCTCCTTAATTTCATGCCCAGTATCCTGGATGCATTTCCTCTGAGCATTACTACTCTGGTGTTCAAGTCCAAGTTGAGTTATCCTTGAAAAACCCCTATTTTTATACACATTGCTCATTCTCTTGCAGAGAGTTTTTCCTAGAACGTTGATCTTTCCAGTTTTACTTTTCACCAGCTTCACAGTCTACATTTTGAGAAGCAGCAGGGTTTGGTCTTAATATTTTAAGAAATTATTAAGAAATAACATTTCTTAAATGCTTATTATGTACAAGGCGTAGTGCTAAGCCTTTGACAGATGTCAACTCATTTTGATAGAACAACTTAATGAGGTTGGTATAATTGTTAATTCGATTTTAAGGGCCAGGGTTCTTTAGTTGGGGGTTTAAATCCTGGTTTGGCCACGTATTAGCTGGGAGGCCGTGGACAACTGAAGAACTCTGTGCCTCAGTTTCCTCACTGATAAAGTAGCAGCTGCCTCAGATGTTGTACTAAAGAGATAATACATGCGAAAGGCTTCGAACCATGCTTGGCACAGAGTAGCATTCAATAAATGTTGGCCCTACTCCTTTTTCTTCAGAAAGGACTTTCTTTTCTGTGGCTGGGTGCCTTTGGGATAGCTGTTTGATCTCTCTGGGCCTCTTTTTCCTCATCACTGAAACAGAGATGATAGGGAAGGCGGTAAAGATGAACTGAGGTAGAGCACGGAAAAGGCTTGGACATGGAATCAACTCTCATCGAGGATTATGAGTGTTATTAGGGAAGGCCTCCCCCATTCCTATATCTTCACTAATCCTTGAGGAAATAATGATGTTTCTTCTTAGTTTTATTGAGATATATTTGACAGACAGCACTGTGCAAGTGTAAGGCACACAATGTGTTGAGGGAATACACTTACGTATCGCAATCTGATCATGACCATAGCATCAGCGAATACCTCTATCACGTCACGTATCTCTTTGTGGGGAGAATAATTAGGATCTTCTCGCCTAGCAACTCCGAAGTTTACAATACAGTATTATATTGCCGTGCCCTGGATCTGCAGAACTTATTTATCTACTAGTTGCAAATTTGTACCCTTAATGTTTACTTCTCTTTAATCTTCATATATCAATAGTATTCTGCATGCGGTATCATGCTTAACAATTTTTTTCTCCTTTCTATCTGGACCGAAGCTCTGTTCAGTTTTTCCTTTCACTGTCCGCTGTCAGGGAATTCCACCTGTATTTTTATAGCACACTTTTCTGGCACCTTCCACCATTCTGAAGCTCTGTTTTCTGTTGGGGTCCAAACAATGACATAAGTTGGCGATGTGTAAGTGCCTCTGAGCTTCACTAGTGTGGCCAGCATTCCAAGAAAGCAGTAGAGAGGATGCAAAAGATGGAAATTGGGCTCAGGAGAAGGAATTCAAAGTATCAAAGTACATTTGTAGATGATAGTAGGTATTCAGCTTCCTGCTCTTAACTGAGATTTTCTGTTTACTTTTGGATGCCTGAAATACAATGGTGACTACTCAACATTGGTTCACCAGCTCCTTCCTTCATCATATTTGCTATTTCTTTCTCTTCTTCAAGTTAAGTCCCTTCCCTCTTTTATAAAGTGAAAAAAAAAAGAGAAAAACTTATTAGATAATTTCCTGAATTATATTTTGAGATTGACATTTCTTTATGTATTTAACCAAGGTTTAAGCCAAGAGTTAAGTTTATTTCTGTCTCCTAAATACTGTTATGAATCAATAATTCATAAGGTAACAAATTAAAACATGCAACCATTTACATTCTATTTTAGGCTACTTACTCAGTTTCCCTAGGAGTAAAATGGTACACCAACACTTTGTTGTAGAATGCGATTAAAATGAATCAATTCAGGTTTGTAAAGTATAGTAAGTTCATGTGGACTTTGTAAAAAAGCTACTTTGCGTAAAATTGTCACCATATTTTACAGCTTGAAACATAATTCTGCCTCCAAAGCAGCCTAATTCATAGCTTCATTCCAGATCACTGGCTTTGATTAGGGATCTCCTCTGGCTTCATTGTTGCCTCGCCTCCTCACCACCCCCAAGACCTCGTTTGCTCAGACTTTCCCGCAATGGGATTGTGGAGTCACCAAACTGAATGACAGGGAGCCACTTTTCCACACTCGCAAATTTCTATTATAAAGAACGTAAATGACCAAATCCATTACAAATGAGCAGTTGGAATTGACAAGCGGCCTCGTGAGAGTGATACAACCTTCACTGACAACTTATATTCAAAATACATTAGCAGCTATAAAAAAAAAATGATGTAGCAGAGTTTTCTCTTAGGAGGCAAAGGTCTTGGTTTAGGGCCCGTTCAACCAGCATCCAATTGTGTGACTTTGTGTTCCAGTCCCCCCACCTGTGAAATGGGGAGAATGATACTGCTTCCAGTAACTTTCCCCAGGTAGTATGACAATCCACGAACATAAATGTGTGTCTTTGTCTGTGTGTGTGTGGGGGGAACTCCTCCAACCCACAAATCTGTAAGCCCATGACAAGGATCGCTGAGATGCCCTGCTGTAATCTGAATATAGGCAGCAAATGAACAAGATTTGAATGTTCCTGAGATCGTTACTGCTGGATTCTTGCTTAATTATTCCACGAAGAGGGAGTCCTATAAGTGAATTCAGAAGTTATCTCAAACAAAATCTAACTCGCCCCTCTTTACATAATACAAATTCCATTTGGTTGTTAGTTTGTTCTTTCCAGAAGGGACATTTAATCTAATTGACCATTTTAGAGTTAAGATTCCTCCCCGGAGAGCAGAGCAGACCTCTCCTTATCTCTTGAACATGAGTTTGCATAAAAATAGCAGCAGTCCAGCTGCTGGGGTGGCTTTTCAGGCACACCCCTGAAGGACAGCCATCTCTGAGTGTTGGCATAGAGCTCTCATCCAGACAGAAAGCCCACCAGGGGACATGCGGTAGAAATGCGATACTCAGGAAATCTGTTGATATCCAAGATTTTGGAACCTTCGATCCCAGAGAGTTTTATACCAGGACAGGAAGGATCTTAGCTTCACTTTATAAAAACATATTCTTATGAAGGGTATTGGAGGCAAACTGGATGGTTCTGTCAGCCATGAGAGTGTGTAGAAGTCATGTTTTCAGTTTAAGCAAAGGAATTTTCTTTAAAAGGAGGGTGGTAAGGAAGGAGAGAGGACAAGACTCATTGAATTCAGTAAAATCAATTTCGACAAGATAATTTTAATTTATATGCACTGAACGTGAATTTGGGGACAGGTGACCGTCACACTAATCAACAGAAAAGGTGGAAATAGGTACAGCTGGTTTGAGAAGATGGACAATCTTCCCAGCCAGGAAAAACAGAAATTTAAGGGTTGAGGAGTACAATTCATGATATTGAATGCATCATTTCCTCCTGGGCTCCTTTTATCCTGCCCATATATGCAGATTGGGGTGTTAAAGCAATTATATGAATCGTATTGTCCCCCAAAACATTTCACCTGAAATACCTAGATGAGGTGGGTAAGGTGATTTTCATGTTCCTGTTGTTATTCTGGTTGGCATTATGTATCTAGAGAGTGATTTGAGTTCTTAGACTTTTGCTGCTGAGTTTGGTGACATAAATGATCACTGAGGATGGATGCTTAATTAAGGAATTCAGGGGCATCTGGGTGGCTCCGTCAGTTAAGCATCCGACTCCTGATTTTGGCTCTGGTCATGATTTCAAGCCCCACATCTACTCCATACTCAGTGAGGAGTCTGCTGGAAATTCTCTCTCTCCTTCTGCCCCCGCCCCCCCCCACTCATCTGCTCTCTCTTTCTCTCTCTCAAATAAATAAATCTTAAAAAAATAATTAAGGCATTCAGTCATTTATTTCCAAGGTTACCATCCATCTCCTTTTACACAAAGATGTTCCTTTGGGTCTTAAAGGTGCTCCTGACATTTAATCAAAATTCCTGCCCCTCTAGGGGCGCCTGGGTGGCTCAGTGGGTTAAAGCCTCTGCCTTCAGTTCAGGTCATGATCCCAGGAGGGATCAAGCCTCACATCGGGCTCTCTGCTCAGCAGGGAGCCTGCTTCCCCCTCTCTCTCTGCCTGCCTCTCTGCCTACTTGTGATCTCTCTGTGTGTCAAATAAATAAATAAAATCTTAAAAAAAAAAAAATTCCCGCCCCTCTTTTAGAAGTGACCTCCTTGACCTAAATCTTATATAACCAGCAGGTATCGCCTGGTATATTGGTATATGGCATACTACTATCCTGCTACTAATAATTTAACAGTTGTATATGGCTTTATACTCTTCTGTTCTTTCATATATATTATTTGATTTGATTGTCTTGTGTTGATTGGTTAGGTAATAACCTTATTTTACAGTTGACAGATCAGACTTGGGAAAATCCCAATAACTTTCTGAATGTCAAAGAGCTAATATGTGGCAGATCTTACGATTTCAATTTAAGTGCTTTTCCTACTACCCTGCTGTTCTGGCTTCTTGTAACTTATCTTTGGGCCGTTGTCTCGATTGCCCATTTTTTTTCCAGTTTTACTGAGAAATAATTGATACACAGCACTGTCTAAGTTTAAGGGGTACAGCATGAAGGCTTGACTTACATAGATTGTGAACAATTACCACGATTAATTAGCCTCCATCATCTCCTGGAGATACCATAAAAAGAAAAAGAAAAGCAGAGAAAAAAAAGGTTCTCCTCGTGATGAGAACTCTTAGGATCTACTCTGTTCACACGTTCCCTGTATTTCACGTAGCAATGTTAGCTGTAGCCACCATGCTATATATTCCATCCCCAGGACTTATCTTCACTGGAAATCTGTACCTTTTGACCCCCTACCCCCAACCCCCACTTTTCATAACCACAAGTCTGTTCTTTCTTTCTATGAGTTTGGTGGTGGTGTTCTTTTTTAGATTCCCTACGTAAGTGAGATCGTACAGTATTTATCTTTCTCTGACTTATTTCACTTGGCATAATACCCTCAAGGTCTACCTATGTTGTCACAAATGGCAGGATTTCCCTTGCCCAGGGCTGAATTATACATGTACTGCAACTTCTTTATCCGTTCATCCATTGATAGATACAGGTTATTTCTGTCTTGGTTATTATAAAAAATGCTGCTATAAACATGGGGGTACAGTTATTTTTTAGAGTTAGTCTTTTCATTTTCTTGGGGTAAATACCCAGAAGGGAAATTGCTGAATCATAGGGTCACTCTATGTTTAATTTTTTGAGGAACCTCCATACTGTTTTCCACAGTGACTACCCCAGCTCCTGTTCTCACCAACAATGCACAATGTACTCTTTTCTCCACGTCGACACCAACATTTGTTATCTCTTGTCTTTTTGGTGGTGGTTGATGGCCAGTTCTCGTCTGAATCCCAAACCTGATTTCTAACATTATTCTCTTTTACCTCATTCTTTTTAGTTGCCCACTCCATCAGGCCATCTCTCCTCATCTTTTATTTTCCAGGCCCTAACCCCAAACATACTGAAAGTGTCCTTTTATTTATTTTTAAAAATATTTATTTATTTGAAAGAGAGAGAGAGAGAGCGTGCACAGGGAGAGAGGCCGCAGGAGAGAGAGAGAATCTCCAGTAGACTCCACACTGAGCCCTGAGTACAGAACCCAATGGTGTGGCTTGATCCCAGGACCCTGAGACCATGACCTGAGCCAAAATCAAGAGTCAGATGCCTAACTGACTGAGCCAACCAGACACCACTGAAATTGTCCTTTTTTAAAAAAAAAAAACCTACATGGCCCTGATGATCAGTTTATCTCTAAACGTTGCTCCCTAACTTCTTCATTACTCTAAGTTTCCATTCAATCCATCTCATTCACCTGCACTTGCCAGATATTGAGCAAGGGAAGGAAACACGGGTAAGAACAGGTGGGCCGGTATTGTGAGTGCAAGTAGATTTCATGAGACAGAATGAGAAGAGGGAAGTTTGGGTTGAAATGATCTGTGTCACCAGCTGAGGACGCTGGGACAAGGAGTAGCAGGGATGGAACCGGCCGGTACTCCACAGCTACACAGAACAGACAGATGATAGAAGCAGACGGCAGGGGATTGATTAGCAGAGATTTCACTCGGGACGACGACACAGGCCGTGGTGGTGGGGGGGTGGAAGGGATAACACCTCTGGGGGTACCACCGTAGACTTGGCGCTTCCATTCATAGGTAAGGCAATCTCTTTAATATGAAGAGAGGTCGCTCACAAAGTATTTATTTGCTTGCTGATCCATTTGTTTTATGCCAAGTAATCCCAAGCAGAGACACTCTTTAGATTCCAAATATATTTGCAGCAGTTCCCGTGCAAACATACCCTTAGTACGTATGTCTTTTTTTGAAAATAATTTTATCTTGCATTTTACCTGTAAAAATTTCAAATGATCCTAGGCCCTACCACAAGGCTTCTTGCCAGTTCTGTTCTGCTGGGCTGATGTTAAGCCATTGACAACTGCTTTCTGGAGGCCTCTGCCCAGTCAGCTGTGCACCCACTGAATAGTTGTGTGGTTTAGATTAGATCTCCCCAGTTTGTTGATGAGAATGTCAGGTAGGACAGAATCAAAGGCTTACAGAAGTCTAGGGAGATTACATCTATTGCATCCTTTTTATCTACAAGGCCTGTCACTCTATCATAGAAGGAAATTAAATTGGTCTGGCATGATTTGTTTCTCTAAAAGCCATGTTGGTTGCTACCCAGTCCGTTATGGTCTTCTAGGTGATTGCAAATTGATCATTTTGATGATTTATCTTAGTAACTTCCCAGGCACTGGGTTTTGGGCTGACCAATATTTCTTTTTTCCATCTTTTAAAGGTGGATATTATGTTTACCTCTTTTTCTTCTTTAAGGATTTTCCTTGGCATGTTTATTTTTTGTAGCATAGCTCATGGAGTTCTGACAACATAGTCTAAAGCATTCACTTGCATATTGTTACCATCCATCATTTGTGTAATTTTCAGCAATTGACTATTAATTCAGCATATTCATTCCCTTTATCTGTAATATGTCTGTATTTAGTCACTTATTCAGTATTTATTGAGAATCTAGGATTTGAAAAGGCAATAGGTATATAGACGATGAATTCATAAGCCTCTCGAGAAATTTACAGTCAAGTGCAGGAGACATACAGATAAAGAGATGATTATAATATAGTCCTGAAAGCACTGGAATGGGGTTAAGATGGAACACTTACATTCAGCATTTATTGCAGTAAATAAGGAAAGCTTCCTGGAGGAGGTGATGCCTAACCTGAGTTCTCACAGCTAAGCAGGAGGCAGTAGGTGTTAGACAGAGTACAGTAGAGAGGAAGGGAATTGGGGCAGAAGGACTAGAATTTACAAGCTACACTCTGAGTGTGGGGATGCATGGTATGTAAACAGTGGGATTAGAGCATCGACTTTCTGTGTCTAGGCATTGGGGAAACAGGATTGTAATATACAGCTGGGGAGTATGGCAGTGGCAGACCACAAAGATCTTGAATGGCAACAAAATAACCTTGGGATTCTTCTTGAGTGCAAGTGAGGGCATTTGAACCTCATTCAGCTATTTTTTTTTTTTCTTGAGTACCATCATTTTAATAATGTGGATGGTCTTAAGTATCAGAAGGAGATAGAAAAAAAATTAAGGTAAACTCTTACACCTAAAGTACCTTGCAAACTACTCAGAGAATGAGGACTTAATAGACACGAAACAACTAAATTACAGTAGAAGTAGTTTAGGTAAGGACCAAAGAAGTCTCTCAGAGGAGAGTTACTGGGAATGCAGAGGGCACTGTTCAGATTGGATTTATCCATTTTATTTAAATTAAGGATGAAGCAAGAAGCATCTATAAGCCTCATTTATTTGGGAAGATTACAAACACTTTTAATTATAAATGACACTTATATTCCTACAATTGTTCACCACCAGCCACCATTCTGTTTGCCAATGTTCCCTACTGCCGTAGTAACAATTGAAAACAAACCAAAACAAAACAAAGGCAAGTGGAAAAAGAGTTACTTTTTCTGACGATGATAAATTAAATATTTCAAACCAGCTTCCCTACTGAGAAAACAATGGACTAGTTGGAAAAAGAAAAGTTTTAAAAGTCTATTTAAATGCACTGGAGAGAAGACAAATAAGAGATAAGTAATGGAACGAGGATTTGGGAGACGATGCAGGCTTAGGGTAATGACCTTAATATTTGGGGTTGTTTTTAACCTTACTGCTTTTCCTTCTTTCTCTCCCAAGTGTGGAAAGAGTGATTGCTGTTTTTGACAGTCTTGCAGAGCTAAGTAAGAGGTGGTGATGAACCAGACTCACTCAAGCTATGAATACCTGTGAACAATTCTTACTCTAGTTAAGATCCTGAGGGCTGCATCCTGGGAATATGGATGAATCAGGAATGGGTCCTACAAACAGAAGAGCCCAGCTGTATACCATCCCAATCCCTAATATTAGGTTAAGAGTTTCCTGGAGTATTACTACTTCCAAGTCCCTTTCAGACTCAAACAAATAGATCCCTTCTCAAGAAAGATAACATTGATTTTGGCCTGAAATTATTTCTAGAATAATTTGAACATGAAAAGACAAAACAACTTGAAGAAAAATGAGCAGAAGTATCAGATCACAGAAATATACGCATAGGAACCCTAGATATTGGAATATTCAAACATAGACCTTAAAGTAGTTCTACTTTTTATGTTTAAAGAGATGAAAGATAATAGAGAACTTTGTTAGAGAACTGGGAAGTGTAACAAGAATTAAAATAAAAACTAAAAACTAAAAAAAATAAAAATAAAAATAAAATAAAATAAAAACTCTAGAAAGTTATTTTAATAGGAAATTATATTTTGATTAAGTAGTGGATAAGATACAGCTGAGAAAAGATAAGGGTCATGATGCAGAATCAAGAAACCCTATAAATTCCTATAACTAAGAAGAAAATCACACTTAGAAATCACACCCTGTAGCCAGAGGGGGAAAATAGAAACAAATTGCTTTTAAATGAATAACTGTTTGATTGGCTACTGAGTTCTCAAAAGGAAAATAAATCAGGAAACAATAGAATAATGTATTTAAAATGCTATGGGAAAATGAAAAATAACTGGCAACGCAAACATCTATACCCAGTGAAAATATCCTTCAGGAATAAAACATATTTTCAGACAAAAACAGATAATTCATCATCAGTAGAACAGCAGTGTGGATATACTAGATTATTTTCCAAGTAGATAGAAAATAATTCTAGAGTGAAGGTCAGGAATTTGGTAAGAAATAAAAGGATTTTTAAAAAGATGAGCAAATGTGAGGATATAGCCAATATTGGTTGATTAAAATAATAATACTGCCTTGTGAGTGTTAAAGTATGTATAGAATTAAGATACATGATAGTAATGCCACATTAGTTGTAGAGGCGATAGAGTTAAAATGTTTCAAGATAACTGCATTGTCTAGAAAGAACTGTAAAAATGCCAATTATATTAGAGTTAGCTAAGTGAACTCTGCATAGTAGAATCTAATACAGCCATTAGAAAACGTGTAAAAGAGAGTGTAACGTGGTGAACCCGAAGGCATAGCAATAGAAACTAACAAAACCTGGGGAAAAAGTAAATGGAAGATCAATAGTTAATGAGAAAAGTTGAAAGAGGCTAATATATATGTAACTTAAGTCTCCTATAAAGGAGAAGAGGGGCAGAAAAATATTAGAAAAAATAATAGCTATTTTTTTCTAATTTGATGAAAATGGTAAACACAGAAACAGAAGTGTAAGAAACCCCAATTATAAAAACATGAGGAAAAAACCGAAAGAGACAAAATGAAATCATGAAGAGTACCAAATTAATTCAAAAGAAGTCAGAGAGACAGAACAAAGAATAGATAAGACAAACAGAAAACAAATAAAGAATATGAAACTAAATCCTGAAATAAACAATAAATAATGTAACAGTAAACACATTATATGGAATAAATACCTTAATTAAAAGACAGAGATGTTCAAATGAATGAAAAAGCAGGCCCCACCTGTATTTTGCCACCTGTATTTTGCCTATTATATTTTTAATATAAAGACACAAATAGGTCAAAAGTAGAATAACGGAAAAAGGTATTCAATGTTAAGACGAATCAAAAAAAAGTTGAAATAACTATATGAATATCTGAAAAAGTAAGTTTCAGAGGAAAAAATAAAAATTTAAAGGTATATTCACAATGGTAAAGGAGGCAATTAATCAAAGGGATACAAAATTGTAATCAAAGGGATACAAAATTGTGAACATTGGTGTTACCTATCAACAGAGTTTCAAACTGTATAAAATAAAAACTGACAGACCTACAGAGAGAAATAAATAAAATCATAAATATAGTCAGAGGTGTCAATGATTGACAGAAAGTAGACAGAAAATCACTAAAATTCTGTTTGACTTGAACAACACTATCCAGCAATCTAATTTATATTTACGGAAACACTTTCAATCAACCTAGTTGACAGTTTCAGAGAACTCTACCAAAAAGCAAAGAACATACATTTTTGTCTCCAGGGATCATAGACTACTTTCCAGATAGAGGTGAAATTGTTATGAGAATAAAATAAATTTCAAAACTGTAAAATTATTAAAGTCATATAAAAAGTATTCCCTGATTAAATGAAAATAAATCAAAAATCAACAGAAAGATTTTTGGAAAATTTTTAGGTATTTGGAAATGAAAGAGTATATTCCTAAATAACCAATGGATCAAATAAGAAATTAAAAAATAGAAAATATTTTGAATTGAATTAAAATGGAAACATAAGATTTAAAAAAATTGTGTGATGTAGCCAAAGCAGAACTTAGAGGAAAACTTACAGCATTGAGCCCAAACTAGAAAGGAACAAAGATCATAGACCAATGACCTCAGCTTCTAAATTAAGAAATGAGAAGAGAAAGGGCAAATGAAACTCAAAGTAAGCGCAAGATAAGAAATAAGTAAAAGAAATAGAAAATGGAAGAACGATAGAGAAAAATCAATAAAACCAAAAGCTAGTTAGTTCTTTGAGAAGATCCATGAAACTTATGAGAACCTCTATTCATATCAATTAGGAAATAAAAACACAAATTACCAATATCAGAAATGAGGAAAATGACATCCTTTTTGTTTCTACATGTATTAAAAGAAAAATATGTGAGCATTATGAGTCATCTTAAGTTATTAAACTTGAAAAATTAAAAGTAAAGGAGAAATTCTTGAAAGACATAAGTACAAAGGCACACTAAGGAAGAAATGTATAATCTGCATATGCTTTTATCAATTAAAGAAATTCAATTGCAATTAAAAGCCCTTCATCTTTAGACGTCCTATAGGCAACATCATACTTATGATGAATGAATGTTCATCATAAGAACACTGAATGTTCTCTTTTAAAGATTAGGAACAAAACAAGGACTTTCACTTTTACCACTTTGATTCGACATTCATTGTACTGAAGGTTCTAGCCAATATCATAGACAGGAAAAGGAAAGGCATTCAGATTGGAATGAAAGAAGTGAAATTGTGTTTATTTGCAGACAACTTGTTCCTCTATGTAGAAAATCCTGTCTACAAAAAAGTTACTAGAAATAATTGGTGCAGTTAGCAAGGTTGCTAATCTATGATCAGTACAGAAGAATCAATTATATTTCTTAGTGCTGGTGATGATTAACTATAAATTGAAATAAAAATACTGTTTACAACAACAAAAAATATGAAAAAATGAAATACTTAAGAATACTGAAAACCACAAAATTTTGCTGAAACAAATTAAAGATCAAGACACAAATAGCTCAAAATGGATCATAGATCTAAATGTAAAAATCTAAAACCATAAAAATTCTAAAAGGAAATGCAGAACAAAATTTTCATCATCTGCTGTATTAGTCTACTTGGGCTGCTATATAAAAATATACTGCAGTCTAGGTGGCTTAAAAAACAGAAATTTATTTCCCACCTTTCTGGAGGCTGGCAGGTCTAAGATCAAGGTGTTTCCTGATTCCTTTCTGGCAAGAACTCTCTTTCTGACATAGATGGCTGCCTTCTCATTAAATACCCACATAGCAGAGAGAGTACAGGTTTTCTAATGTCTTTTCTCATAAGAAAACTAATCATCTTGGATCACAGCCCCCAATGTTATGTCCTCATTTATCCTTAATTACCTCCTCATAAGTCCTATCTCCAAATATAGTTATGTTGGGTGTTAGGGCTTCAGGATATGAATGGAAGGGGAATCATTTAGCCCACAGTACCTGAGGTTAAGCAAAGATTTCTTAGATACAATGCCAAAAGCATGATTCTTAAAAGAAAAAAAATTGATAAATTATAATACATCAAAATCAAAACTTTCTGTTCTTCAAAAGAAATTATTGAGAGAATAGAAAATAAACCAGAGAATGGAAGAAAGGATTTTCAAATCATGTATCTATTAAGGGTTTATATCCAGAATAAAAAACACTCACAATTCAATAATAAAAGAAGCCATCCAATAAAAAAAAAAAAAAAAGATGGGCAAATGACTTGAAAAGACACTTCCCAAAGAAGATATGCAAATGGGAAAAGATACATGAAAAGATGTTCTACATCATTAATTATCAGGGAATTGAAAATTAAAAGCTCAATTAGATATGATTACACACTTTTTAGAATGGCTAAGATTAAAAAGAGTGGTATGGATACGGAACAACTGGAACTCTCATGCATTGTTTGTAGAATAATACAAAATGATTTTGATATGCAAAACCAGCTTGATACTTTTTAAAAGGTGAACATATGCCTACCATACTCTCCGTCCATTCCATTAAGAGGTAACTATGCATGAAAAATGAAATCGTATGTCCATACAAAGACTTGTACACAAATGTTCATAGCAGCTCTATTTGTAATATTTCTAAATTGGAATGAACTCAAAGGCCCATCAACAGGTA